>MU184385.1:53020-69855 GCA_016904865.1 Pissodes strobi | reverse complement strand
TTATCCGCGGTATCTAAAAATTGTGTCAATTTAAAAACGTATTTTTTTCTTTTCGTACTGTAAAATTAATAAAATAATTAATTATTTAATCATTATGGAGAGCGAATGCGAAAGTGATGATTGTTCCGGTACTCCCTGATATTTTTGCAGCCAAATCCGTAGATTTAAATTTACTACCAGAAAAGTCCAGAAGCAAATATGAAAAAAGATACCGCCTGTTCAAAACCTGGTGCGATGAGAAAACTGTGACGGGGCTCTCTGAGAACGTCTTTCTGCGTATTTATCGGAAAAAGCAAAGGCAATGAAGCCTCCTGCGCTTTGGTCTATTTATTCACTGTTAAAATCGACAATATTTGTACATGATAATATCGATATAAAAGAATAAAAGAAACGTTTTGTATTTTTAAAACGGCAGAGTGATGGCCAAAAAAATTAATATTTTCACTCAAGAAAACGTAAAAATGTTCTTAGAAGAAGCGCCTGATGAGTATTATCTACTGAAAAAAAAATATTCTGATTTTCGGAATCGCTGGAGACTGTCGACGAGACGAATTTGTTAAAATCACTATCGACGACATTAAGGATAAAGACTCGATGCTTATTGTGCAAATTCCAGATTCGAAGACGAAAAGAAGCGGTTTTTTTAGAATAATTAATACCGATGCCTCAATATATTATTTGTCGTGCTATAGGAAGAATTGCAACTTACGGCGAATAAAAGCCCCTCACGTCGATTGTTTCTTAAATATGTGAAAGGAAGTTGCCATAATCAAGATCTTGGGATTAATTATATTGCAAAAATTCCCTCGGAGATCGCTACATATCTAATTTTACCGAACCCCGAATTATATATTGGCCACTGCTTTAGGCTGGAAAAGCCCAAGTGTCGCAGAAGGATATATAGATGACGCTATTAGTAATAAAAATGTCATTTTGGGTGCATCGTGTCCATCTACATCAGTTTTTGACTCATCAAAAACTGACGTAACTCGCAAGATTTTGAGTTCATCAGGTCCATCCACATCGGTTCTTGAATCATCAATAACAGAAGAGATTTCAATTAATCCATCATCTGGATCGAAAATAGCAATAAACAATTGCAAGACCTTTTTCATTAACTTTTAATATTCAGCCAACGCAAGTAGATAATGTTTAGATTGTAACATTTTAATTTTGATGTTAAAAATTTAGTCGGTTGCTACCTTAATATATACTGCTAAAGTATTAATATTTGTTGGTTGGTTAATAATTTTTAATTACACTTCTTGGTAAATTTAGTACCTTTTATTTTAAATGTTTAATTACAGTGAATGTGGTTAATATTTTATTAAGTTTTCTCTGATTCTCCGAGCATTTGGGCTTGCTCGCATCCTACTGTTTGTAATGGACGAATTGTACATTGATATTTGCCTCTATTTTCCATATCTAAAACAATAATTTTATGCTTAATTTTATATATATTACAGGGAATAGTCTCTCCCTAAGCGTTACTGTTCTTTATAAGATCGCGGGTTCAACTCAGCTATATTTTGTATCTGAAGATTGAGCAAAATGGAACTTATATGACTATTTTCTCGCTTAGTATGTTAATTTAATTACTCTAAGTTTGCTGTTGGTCACATTCACCTTTATTTCTGGACATAAATGTTGCCTCGCTTCCATATCGCTATTATTAATATAAGAACTAGTTTTCCTCTAAGTTCATTACTTTATTTATTACTTTGCTCCAGTAACTGAAAGTAACTTGTTATTAGTGATTATTTAATTTAACCATTAGTTTTTATTTTGTACCTTGATTTTTGGCAGTACTGACAATGTTTCCGTACATTCGTTCGTTAGCTATATTCTGGCTTATTCCTTATTCAGGTGGGACCATATACAGTTCGTTTATATTGTTATACCATCCTAATCTTATTGTTTTACAAGACCATGTATACTTTTATTGAAGATTTTTTGCCAATTTAACTTGTTGGATTTGTTTACATCTCAGCTTTCAGATCGAGGTTATGGTTTATTTTCAGTCACTTTATATACTTGCCCCCCTACGAATTAAACCAGTAGATAAATATTTGGCTGTTTAAGATCAGTTATTTTGCTTACCTGAGTAAATTTTTATTTTTGTTGAGAACATTCAATACATTTTTCGGCCTAATTTTGTTTTTGTCTCGAAGACATTTATTGAAAGCGCGATTCGCTATTATAGAGTACTTTCACATTTACTTTCAAGTACGGCAGTGATGGCAGGCCAGGCAGGCACAAAATTAATGATTTTTCAAGTTTGTTATTGTTAGTTCCTTTTTCTACCGTGGGGTCTGCTGTAACCACCGCTCTATACAAATGGATAAGCAATAACCCTTCACCGAAATGGCTAATTTACGACGTCAAAATGTAAACGAACTCTAGCAAATCTCGGGATGATTGCGTTTGCGCATTGTAACAATGCTTATTGTAATTCGAGAACATGAGCAGGTCCGTACTCATAAATTTATTTTGTTTATTTTGGTATAATACTTTTGATTTTTGTATAAAAAATAAAAACCTTTGAAAGTGCTGAAGCTGAATCTAAACATGTTTTTAACATAATGTTTTTAACATATTAAACGTATTAAACATGGTGGCCCAACGAAAACTCCCTGATTTTTCGGATTTAAAATCAAAATGGGGAAAAATGCTCGGACCCTTCGATTTTTGATTCGACGAATTATTTTTCTGTCTTTTTCATAACTTTAACCCTCTAGATTGTAAAAGGATAACCCCTAAAATTTTAATAGGGGAGAGGGATATCGCGTCATACTTCTCCTATCGAGTACCTACTAGGCCTAGGCCTACCAATTTTTTTTATAACCTCATAATTTTTTAAAGGTCCCGAGTTGAAAAATAATATATTATATACCTAGGTTGAGAAGTAAGCCATTATTTACCGAGCACTTTTATATCCTGAGGCGCGTAGCGCCGAAGGATATAATGTGCGAGGTTAATAATGGCCTTCTCAACCGAGGTATATATAGAATTTTTTTTACTACTAACACTGATGTATTACCATATTTGATTCGATTTGATTTTTATATTAGTCATTTTCTACTTATTTTTCAAATAGTTTGGGTTAGTTTGGGTTATCTAAAAGGGTTAGTTTGGGCTATCTAAAAGTTAAAACCGTAACGTGTGAATGAAATAATTGGAAAATGGGTGAAAATTTTAGTGAGAGTGATTTAGATATGGAAGTATGTACCCCTCCTGAACTTAGAGAGACAGCAACTACTGCAAGTAGCGATTTGTTGCCAGAAACATCGAAGAGAGTGTACATTCAAGTATTAATAACAATACTATGGGGAGTCATGAAAAGCGAGTCATACTGTATATAATTTTTTTACTAATAGCACTGATACAATCCTTATCATTATTTGAATTGATTAGATTTTGAAATTAATAATTTCCTACTCATTTTTCAAATAATCCTAAATGACAACTAGCTGTCAAACTAACAAGTTGAAACTTAAATGACATTTTCCGTTTCATTATTGACCTAGGTTTTCGCCGCCAGGTGTATCGCTAGCGATACACCGAGGGTGTTCAGCTGTACGCCACGTGTATCGTTAGCGATACACCAAACACCTTTATGTTTAAATTACGGTGTGTCTATAAGGATACACACTGCGTATATTTCGCTTTATGAGTCGTTTGTCGTGGCCCATGACATTCGAAAAGCACAAATGGTTTTGGCCTATGATGATTTTTTGTGCCTAATAGTCTTTCATAATAACACGCTTATACAAATTTAGTATGTATTTGCATTTTTATTTTAATTTATTTTAATATTTTGCTAAAAATAAATGCTACAGCGTTTATGCAGGTTTTTGAATGTTTTTTAATGAGACAAAAAACTAACCGCACTTTTGGTCTGTGATGGTAAAATGAGTCAAAACCCCTTAGCAGCGAGAGTGTTAAAAAATTAATATTATTATTTACCTAGGGTGAGAAATGTTACTTCTCATTTGAGGAATGGAGTAAATAATGGTGATTTATCATGTTAGTAGTAAAAAAAAATTAAAAAAGTTGTCAGACAAGGTTACTAGTTTATTGTTAATATTTTTCTTAAATAATCAGCTTAGTTTTATGACCCCATACAATGAAATTAACAAATTGTTGTTTTTTTTTTAAGAAAAATTAAACAAAAGTAGGAAATAGGTACCTTTTATATTTCAAAAGTATAATACGCAAAAAAATTTAAAATATAATGTTATCGAGGCTTCACAAGAGTTCCAAAATCTACAATAATTTTTGAATATTAAGATTACAAATTGTTATTATAATTTTGTTATGGGATTTCTAATGATAGGTGACTTATATTAAATAACTTTAAATAATTAAACATAATAAATATAGAATTATTGCCCAGAAAACAAAATAATTTTTAGTTTATGGTACAATGAAATTAACAAATTGTTGTTTTTTTTTAAGAAAAATAAAACAAAAGTAGGAAATAGGTACATTTTATATTTCAAAAGTATAATATGCAAAAAATTTAAAAATATAATGTTATCGAGGCTTCACAAGAGTTCCACAATCTACAATAATTTTTGAATATTAAGATTACAAATTATTATTATAATTTTGTTATGGGATTTCTAATGATAGGTGACTTATATTAAATAACTTTAAATAATTAAAAATATCTGTACAAAATTTGATGATATCTTACTTTTTAATGATCTTTAACAGTTATTTAAGTACATCACAGCGAGAGAAGCCGCGGGTAAAAACTGTCCTATGTCCTTTACTCTTGAAAATATCTGTAGAAAATTTCATGATGATCGGTTGAGTAGTTTACGCGTGAAAGCGTAACAAACAAACATACAAACAAACTCACATTCGCATTTATAATATTAGTTAGGATACTCGCATGTAATGGCTATTACTCACACGGATGAATTACGATCCTCGCCTTCGGTCCGTGCCGCAAACTTCATCCTCATGAATAATAGCTATCATTACATGCTCGTTGAATAATATATAGGTGACATCTGAGATGCGTACTCAGCATTACCTCGGGAAGGACGAAGAGATAACTAATGTTTAAAATAATATTCTACTTAAGAAATGAATATTTTAATTTAATACATACTTATCTCTCTTTACACTAGTGTTATTCCTCATTGTCTTGAAATATAAATTGATACCAATAATATCCCAATACGGTAAATAATTTTAACTTAATAATTCTTACAATTTCACTGTAACATTTAAAAAAATCTTGAAATATGCAATTTCAAACATGGTTAATTTGTCCCTTAATATGGTCTATAACTTCCAAACTCTGAGTTTAAAAATTAACTTTGCTTTAATACATATTCATATTTTTCAGAATAAAATAAGGTTCGTTTTTATCGCCAAAGCGATATTTTGATTTTTTTAAACATCCGAGATATTCACATTGCAAATAAAGAAAATTAAAAGTTATATCCGTAATAAATCCTCCATAATCTCTAAAAAAATATTTGGTTATTATAAAAGAACGCCTGTTGGTAATACCAAAGAAAATTCTATCGTAGTAGAATTTTCTTTGGTAATACTAAGTGTATTAGCATAATTACGATCATGTCAGTGTGTGTAAAGAAATTCATATCACGACGCGACCGACGCGACGTCTAGGAAAAATTAGCGGTTTTTAATATGTACGGAAGAAACTACCGATTACCGAAGGTATTTAGAGTCATTTAGATATCGATAGGTATAATATTGCGCATTGAGACTAGTGCTTCTAATAAATGCAATATGCATAATGTATAAAATATTTAAACATAACTTCATCAACGGACAAGCGTCCGCTAGTATCGTCAGTTCGTCGGAGTTTGTACAAGGCCAGTGTGGAAAATTCAATAACAAGAGTCTAGGGAACCTACTAACTTTTCGATGCGAACGCTGCGGACATGCGTAATCGCGAAACAAGAATAGGCATTATTATGGCTTTGCATGGCCCTCCGCTAGCTTCGTTCGCTACGGGGGCGCAACCAACAAGAACTAACCAAAACACAAAGGCACCGAACCTTAACAAGAGATTAGAAGGCCCACTCTCAGTCGGCACTTTTGATATAGCGCTTACAAAGGCAAGACGCCAGACTTTAGACGAAACGGGGTGAAACGTGGACCGAGGCCTGAGCAGCAATTCACCAGGTTCCGCGACGGGGCAAGAAGGGGGAATGCTGGGGGCGGGGCTTAGAGTGAATCTTCTATAGTTCAAGCCGGAAATAATAGTCAGTGACTCATTTTTAGTTTTAAGGCGCGCCTCGAGGGGTAAGGGAAGAGAGAAGGAAATTCCAGTGGCGGATACAATTGCTTTATAAATTAATATGTTATAATAACTATATAATGGAATAGTAATAAGTAGACTTAGGCAAATATCCACTTAAAAAAGTAAAGTTTATGCACATAAATATGCATAATTTTAGTCTAAAATATGCAAAAAAACGTATATTCAAAATTATTCCTAAGTCTAGTAATAAGCAATAAAATTGTACTACAAACAAATAGTACTATGTATTCATTAAGGCTAGGAAAAAAAGAGTCATATGATAAGGGGTTTTTCTTATCATAAAATACCATATTGAAAGTTGCATCGAAAGTTTACATCAAAAATCAATAAAATTTTAAGTTTCCTACTCGTTATCGGAGGTTTGATCAGAATTTGATTCAGAATCATTACTATCACTACTTTCGGAATCAACATTGATAATAAGAGGTTCAACTATAACTTCGACCGTAGTATAATTTTTTGTTTTATGACATGTTCGATACACTTCTGCCAATTATCAGCTGTAACGTTATCAATAGCTTCGTTTAACAAACAAACATACACGATTTTTACCAATGCATGTTCGCCCACAGTTAAATGCATTTTCACTTTTTTCGCAGGGGGGCCAAGACTTGTCGAAGCTTCGATCTTTCCATTTTACAAATTAATATTTTGAATTAACAATACAAAAATTCCCAGTCCTTCGCAAAGATGCAACCGGGGAGACATTGCAAATGATGAATAAAAGCGCAAAAATGTGATTTGCGTTGAAATTCATATAGTTTCCAAAAGCAGAGTTTAAAAAAGTAAAAATACAAACACACTAGTGTTTATAATATAGGTATATAATTAAAGAAATGCATTTTTAGCAATAATATTAAACATTATCATAATTAAAACAAAAATAAATAAAACAAATTAAGCGAGTTTGCTAGCAGTGATACTATAACGACATCGGTTGTAAAAAAAATGACAGCAGCAAGTTATGTTCCCAAGCGGTAACCCATCCAAGTACTAATCACGCCCGACGTTGCTTAACTTCAGTGATCAGACGAGAACTGGCATTTTCAACGTGCTATGGCCGTTACCTGTACATTTTAGCTTGTTCATAGAATAAAAACATAAACATTCGCATTTATAATATTAGTTAGGATTCTTTAATAATACGCACTGGCAGCTTCGGAGCGGATTAATTCACTGCACAAATTCGACATGAAAATCTAATGCCACCAGGAATAATATCAACATATGGACACAGCATATTTACCTTATAATCTTGGCCCGACATCCTTTGATTTGGGACAGTCAATAACCAGCTTTTTCAAATGTTACTGTTTTAAACGTCTGAGCATCTGAATAATACTTTTGACAGTTCGTATAATTTAAAATAATAATATGCTTTTTTATCGCCTAAAATCCGTTTAAAAACGATTTTAAATGGCAAAATTGTATAAAAATCCGAAAATTCAGACTTTTTTAGGACGATAGCCATGGCTTCGGACGAATTTGTCGTGGATTTTGAAGCGAAAATCAATTTAAATTCAACCGTCTATTAAAAATAAGCTGTGATATGGATCCAAATACACTGCGAATATAATATAATAAAAATAATACTTTTGACGGTTCGTTTAATTTTAAATATGCTTTTTTATCGGCTAAAATCCGTTTAAAACAATTTTAAATGGCAAAATTGTATATAGTACTGTCCTAGCGGCTAGAATCGGTTTACACATTTCCGTCCCATTTGCCGAGATTTACCCTCATACCGCCGCGTAAGATGTTTACACATCAAAAACTCAAGGGCGTTCAAGATCAAATTATCTCAATGTCATTCAAGGTAAAAGACACCACAAAACAGTCCCAAGGACGTTCAAGGTCATACACGCTTGGAGCAATGCGCGACCTTCAACAAAAACTCAAGGACATTCAAGGTCAAGTGTCAAGGACATTCAAGGTGAAATTAGGTCAATATCATTCAAGGTCGAATACACTTAAGATCAAGTGAGCGGGATCTATCTCAGTCACCGGAGAGGGGTGAGGGGCAAAAAATTGGAGGGGGGAGAATTGAGGCCGTCTAGAGCACTCTACTGTGGATTAATTCACTGCATACTTTCGACACGAAAATCTACAAAGTTTTTTTTTTACCAGCTACTCATCTTAGGCCGACATCCTTTGATTTGGGAAAGTCAATAATCAAATTTTGCAAATTTTAGAAGAGGGCTTAAATGACACAGTTGTATAAAAATCCGAAAATTCGGACTTTTTTAGGACGATAACCGTGGCTTAGGACGAATTTGTCGTGGATTTTGAAGCGAAAATTCATTTTAAATTCAACCGTCCATTAAAAAAAACAAACTTAGGTATAGAAGGAAAATTATAGAAGAGGGCCATGACTGAATATTGATTTAAAAGTCTGGGCATCTGAATAATACTTTTGACGGTTCGTTTAATTTAAAATATGCTTTTATATCGTCCAAACTCCGTTTAAAACCGATTTTAAATGGCAAAATTGTATAAAAATCCTTCACGGACGTCCTGGATTAGCTTGCTCCTCAATGCGACGGCTTATAATGTTACAATCGCTTTACACATTTCCGTGCCATTTGCCGAGATTTACCCTCATACCGCCGCGTAAGATGTTTACACATCAAAAATGTGCAGATATGGAAACCGAAAAAATTAGGAAAATCTATTAATATATAATTAGCCATAACGTTACTGTAATATTTTTAACTTGTTCTGATTCTGTTTAGCCCGTTTTGGCTATTTCTAGTCACTTTTGGTTAGTCGTTCAAACAACTTTCCGTTAGTTCGAACTTATTGATGTGTAAACATCTTACGCGGCAGTATGAGGGTAAATCTCGGCAAATGGGACGAAAATGTGTATACCGATTCTAGCCGCTAGGGCGGTATTATATACAATTTGGTATTTAAAATCATTTTAAATAGATTTTAGATGATAAAAAAGCATATTTTAAATTAAACGAACGGTCAAAATTATTATTTATTAATTATTATATTCGCAGTGTATTTGGATCCATAGCACAGCTTATTTTTAATGGACGCTTGAATTTAAAATGAATTTTAGCTTCAAAATCCACGACAAATTCGTCCTAAAAAAGTCCGAATTTTCGGGTTTTTATACAATTTTGTCATTTAAAATCGTTTTTAAACGGATTTCAGATGATAAAAGAGCATATTATTATTTTAAATTAAACGAACTGTCAAAAGTATTATTCAGATGCCCAGACGTTTAAAACAATATTGAGTCATAGCCCTCTTCTAAAATTTGCAAAGTTTGGTTATTGACTTTCCCAAATCTAAGGATGTCGGCCCACGATTACTAGGTAAATAAGCTGTGTCCATATATTGATGTTTGTCCTGATGGCATTAGATTATCGTGTCGAATTTGTGCAGTGAATTAATCCACTCCGAAGCTGCCAGTAAGTATTATAAAATAATCCTAACTAATATTACAGATGCGAATGTGTTTGTTTGTTTGTTTCTTAAGCTTTCACGCACTGTGCCTTCGCACTGTGCATGTCCTTTAACCTTCAAACCTACCTGTCGCGACGACGATACATATGATAAAAAAGATCACCCATGAAGACTTTAGGGCAAGATGGGACGAAACAACTAACTGTCGACTGGCCAGGGAGTTTTTAAGCTACCCTAATGAGTCTGCAGCAAAAGCATACCTGGATATGTCAAGGAAGACCCTACGACTCGTGGTGGGGATTCTGACTGGACACTGCCAGCTAAGGAAACATCTCCACACAATGAGATTATGCGAGACACCTATATGCAGAGGCTGTGAACAGGAGGACGAAACAGTAGAGCATCTGCTCTGCGATTGCGACGCTGTTTCGGAACTAAGGGAATCCATTTTGGGAGAACGATGGCCAACCATGGCTTTTCTTAGAACAGCCTCCTCGGGCAACATCGCCGCCTTTTTTACAACACTAGGCTGGACGATGGCCTAGATGGATTGGTTGACCTGGAGAGGACGCACAGGGGGTCCAATGGGGCCTAAGTGCCGCGGCCTTTCAAGGCCACCCTCTCACCATTTCCAGATTCCAGAAGCTTTCACGCATAAACTGTTCCGATCATCATGAAATTTTGTATAGATATTTTCAAGAGTATAGTAAAGAACATAGGACACTTTTAGCTTTTACCCGAGGCTTCGTTCGCGTTGATTTTTTTTTATTTTAAACTTGGTTATTAAACCTAATTTTTATTCTATGACCAAAAAACGTACAAGCAATGGCCATAGCATGTTAAAATTGCCAGTTCTCGTCCGATCATGAAGTTAAGCAACGTCGGGCGGGGTTAGTACTTGGATGGGTGACCGCTCGGGAACACAACGTGCTGCTGTCGTTTTTTTACAACCGATGTCGTTATAGGATATGTTTACACATCAGTGTCTCGACTACTACCAGACTCGCTCAATTTTTTTTAGTCATTTGAACTGACTCCGATACGTTATAATCAAATTTAATCTTTTTGGTTAGTTTTGGTTAGCTGCAAAAATTCGGTTCGTTTTGGTTAGTTTTAACTTACTTTAATTTTTGCAATCTATTCCGATACGGTTTAGCCCGTTTTGGTGCTTTTGGTTACTTGTGATTAGTTTTGGTTAGTCATTCAATCAGCTTTCGGTTAGCTTTAGTTAGTTTTAAATTATTTTAGTAATTTGAACCGGTTCCGATACGTTATGGTTAATTTTAGTTAGTCGGCAAAATTCGGTTAATTCAAGTTCGTTTCACATTATAAGCTTAATATTTTTAATCTGTTCTGATATGTTTCAGCCCATTTTGGTGCTTTTGGTTACTTTTGGTTAGTCGTTCACTTTCGGCTAATTTCAGTTAGTTTTAATTTATTTTAGTTATTTGAACCGGTTCCAAAACGTTATAACCAATTTTAGTCTTTTTGGTTAGTCACCAAAATAAGGTTAACTTGAATTAGTTTCAACTTACTTCAATATTTTTAATTTTTTCGATACGTTTTAGCCCGTTTTGGTGCTTTTAGATACTTTTGGTTAGCTTTGGTTGGTTATTCAATCAATTTTCGGTTACTTTCAGTAAGTTCCAATTTATTTGAGCCATTTGAACCGGTTCCGATACGTTAAAACAATTTAAACGTGTTTGGTTAATAATGTAGGTCGTCGCAAAAATTCGGTTAATTTGGGTTAGTTACTTATTTTATTCTTAATCTGTTCCGATACGTCTTAGCCCATTTTGGTGACTCTTGATTAGTTTTGGTTCAACATCTTTTGGTTAAGTTTAGTTAGTTTTAATTTATTTTAGTCATTTGAACCGGATCCGATACGTCATATCCAATTTTGATGTTAACTTTAGTTAGTCGCCAAAATTCGGTTAATTGTTAGTTTCAACTTGTTTTAGCCCCTTTTGATGCCTTTGGTTACTTTTGGTCCATTTTGGTTAGTCGTTCAATCAACTTTCGGCTAATTTCAGTTAATTTTAATTTATTTTAATCATTTGGACCAGTTCCGTTACACTATAACCAATTTTAGGGTTTTTGGTTAGTCACCAAAATTCGGTTAATTCAATATTTTAAATCTATTTCGATGCGTTTTAGCCCGTTTTGATGCTTCTAGTTACCTACTATTGGTTAGTCGTTCAGTCAAGTCTCAGTAAAGTTCAGTTAGTTTTAATATATCTTAGTCATTTGAACCGGTTCCAGTACGTTATAAGCAATTTTAATGTTTTGGTTAGTTTTAGTTAGTCGCCAAAATTCGGTTAATTTGGGTTAATTTTAACTTACTTCAATATTTTTAATCTATTTCGATATGTTTTACCCGTTTTGGTGCTCTTGGTTACTTTTGGTTAGTTTTGATTAGACATTCAATCACCTTTCGATATGTCATAAGCAATTATAATGCTTTTGGTTAGTTTTGGTTAGTCACCTAAATTCGGTTAATTTGGGTAAGTTTTAACTTACTTCAATCTTTTTAATCTATTTCGATATGTTTTAGCCCGTTTTGGTGCTTTTAGTTATTTTTGGATAGTCATTCAATCATCTTTCGGTTACTTCCAGTTAGTTCCAATTTATTTTAGTAATTTGAACCGGTTCTGATACGTCATAAGCAATTTTAATGTTTTTGTTTAGTTTTGGTTAGTCACCAAAATTCGGTTAATTTGGGTTAGTTTTAACTTACTTCAATATTTTAAATCTATTTCGATACGTTTTAGCCCGTTTTGGTGCTTTTCGTTAGTTTTGGATAGTCGTTCAATACATTTTCGGTTAGTTTCAGTTAGTTCCAATTTATTTTAGTCATTAGAACTGATTCCGATACGTTACAATCAATTTAAGTTTAAATAAACAAGCTAACACGATCTCTCACGCGTACGACGTTATGTGTGGCAAATGTAGCATGCACTTTTTCACGATTTGAGGCCCTATTTAGGAAAACAGAAACATTTTCAGTGTTAAAACAAAACGATAACCTAAACCCGCAAGCGCGACTATGCAACAGATCTCTCACAGGGTACATGCTCGTTTACTGTTGCAACGTTGCGACCTCCGCCCGACGGTCGTAAAATATCAGTACATTTACGACCGTCGATCGCGAACCTCTGTTAAAATACAGCTGCTTCAAATGCTCCGCGTAACGCGCGGATACGGGCCACAATGAATTTGGCAGCGGTGCACGTTTTGTGCCGGAACGCTGTGTCCGCATTTAGAATAAGCGGCATTTTGCGAGCATTTCATACCAGATTTATTGTTAAATATTAAATATTACTTTAAGCCGCTCACGTTGGTCTGTTTTCGAACTAGTGACTGACGTCACTGACTATTATTTCCGTCTCAAGGTATAGTCTATTGTCAATGTTCGGTGACAAAGGCTTGCACAAAATTAAGTAAAACATAAATTAATAAAAAACAAACACATCCTTAAAAAAAGTAAAGAAAACATGCTTTGCGACCGACGGGAATCGAACCCGCGGCGAATGACAAGCAGACTAACTACTACACCACCGAGGCGTAAAGACATGAATGATTCCGATACATTCGGCCATTACGCATGTTTGTAGCTTTCGCATCGAAAAGTTAGTAGTCCTAGATGCTTCTAATTCAATATACGTAGTTCTTCTTGCCGAATAAGAATTACAACGACTATATTATGAAATTAAATTTTATGATATAGCGGTTTGTTTTCAATTCGAACAAGAGGGATTATGCAGTGATGCAATTCATTCTGCCACACGATTGTACCTGCGGTAAAAAAAATCTATTAAAAGCCTAAAAAGCGACATCAAAATATTTTGAAAACCTAATGTAGCTCGCAATTATTTTTTAAACCCGTATACAAAATTTGAATATATGGATGAGACGAACTCCAATTTAAGTATCTTAATACATTTTTATTAAGTACTTCATCATTGTAATCACAAATTTTGTACATAAAATATTTTTCATTGCTGTGACTAAATCCATTTAAAAGAAATTTCATGCAACTTATTACGTTACTGACTTATTTTGTGGAATTCAAAACCAGGACAACTCTTACTGAGGCCAACATACAGACTCCTACAGTTCTGGTATTGGTCCCAAACTCAAGACGCATCCAAAATCATATTTTGCCTGGTCCTAGCGACGCACAGTGGGATATTTCGTCAATCTAGCTGGCCAAAATTAATTATGCGTTTAAAAAAAGCCAAATATGTGACCTGATCTGACAAATTTATTAACAAATTATTAGGCATCTATGAAATTAGTAATATGTAAACAACTTTTTTTTATTTAAATTCATGAATAAACAAAAAATAAAGTATTAGTCGGTAGGTGATGAATGCCACGGTTCTTCATCAGATATAATATTGAAACCATCATCATCCTCATCGTCATCATCACCACTTGAAGACACATCATATGCATTTGATGACTTCAGGGAAATTAATTCATTGGTTCCAAGTCTCTTTTAAATATGGTAGATATGGTAGTGACTTTTTTTTGGGTTATGGTCTCATGCCCGATAGAAACGGATCAGAACTGAGAAGTAGTCTCTAAGCACGTCCAGGTTACAGGATGTTCTGGAAAACTTTCTAGCAAAATTATGGCGGTATTGCGAAAATGTTTATTCCTTGCCTGGGAAGCCTCTTCGGACAGCTGACCAATAAGTAGCAAAAAATGTTCGATAACAATCGTGCCATGAATTAAGATTTGATGTACTATTGGGGCCATTGGATGCCAACAATACAGCTGTACGTACAATTTAGCGGTCTCTATAGAGTATTCGGAAAATTTCTGGGTGTTAATTTTATGTCCACACAAAATAGTTTCCAATATCACTTTAAAACGATATATAAGATCTTTATCAACACTTAGTATCTCGGAGACAATTGCTGGGACATCAAAAAAGGGTCTACTGGTATTCCCGTCATTGGTGCTTCCAAATCCGGGCTTTGGTACATCAACTATTAAACCAATTTTTTTTCTGAAATCATCGTCAGACCAGACCGAGGTGGGAACCATGTTTTAGTGGAACGACGGAGACATGTTTGTCGAACTTTATTTCTTGTATTTCTTTTTCTTCATATTTCTCGTAATTTATATATTCTAGTTTTTCACTTAAAGTGGGTAAATTTTGTTGTTGCATCATATTAAACAATTGCAAACGAGTAAATATCTCCACCCCTGATGAACCTACAACAAAAAGACACTTGAAAACAAAACAACATTTTTACAAAAGTCTCAATTTACGTGTTTTTACAATGGCATAATATCGTCGTCTAAATTTCGAAAGTTGCCAAAAATTGCGGCTATGTTTAATTGAATAAATTAGCGAACATATTTATCCGTGTATCTATATCAACATAACCATTGGGACGCACCCTGAAGCACAAAAAATATTTTAAATTGGTTACGATTCGGTGCAAAATAAATTAAAACAGGATAATATTTTAAATAATGTTTAACTAAGTCAAAATGTATTTATAACAAATTAACATTATAAATACAATAAACACTTACCTGCTTTAACAAGATCCATAATTAGTCTTTAACCGAAATAAACAGATTTAACACACTAACATTTAAAACGGCTACGAAAAAATACGACAATACAAGCCAATTGCCTATTTTAAATACGGGCTATTTTTTACTTCGACTGTCGAGCCGATCAGCATGCAAGCATCGGTTATGAGTGGGGATTCTTGTTTTTAGACAATTAAACTTTCTAGAAGCGCATTTAGTTTTTAGATTCATTGATTTTTATAAAACACACTTTTGGCCAGCTAGATGAACCAAATACACGTCTGTGCGACGCGCAAAGAGGTCGTAAGATCCAAAGTTAATGTAACATGTATTAACGTGTTTTAGAAGAAACGAGACTACACATTAATTTTTTTGAAAAGTGTTCTTGAAAACACCATAATAATTGTCAAAATAAACCTATAAGGCTAATTAAATATTGACCGTTCAAAAAAAGTCACAAATCAACAGTCATTAGACATTTCATTAATTTTTGTGAGGGTCGCTTGATGCACAAGTGAACCCCTTTTTAAATATACATTTTGCATAAAACATTATACGGCCGCGAATAATATAATGGATCAAGTTTAATTTTTCGGGCAATCGTTAAATATAAAATAAAGCATTTAATTCTTGGTGGCCAGTCTTGTTGTCTTTATTAAAAATTCAATACGTGGTGCGATGCCAGATCACAGACACCAACATGAAAGTTTAAGCACACGCCACGGATTACATTCTAAAGTCCAATTAACACCTAAAATATCCAACAAGCATTAATCGATAATTGCCCATTAATACCATATTCTTAAGTTCAAGGCTAGTATTCCCAGAGCTTTTACGGCTGAAAAATAGCTATACGGTCCTAAAAGGACTTGTTCGTTGCTTGTATACGTTGACTCGCTTCTGAAATATTAATTAGTGGGATTAATTAATTATGGAGAAATGTTTTTGTAAAGCTATGGGTGGGATACTAATGAATAATTTTATGTGATAATTATTTGGTATACAACGAGGAAGTATGAAATATACTATTCACATATTCGGGATTGTAGAATATTCAAAGCCAATTTTATAGTTATTAATGTAGACTTTTGTCAAGTTGTCAATATTTGTAGATTATCCATCGTGATAATCAACAGTAATTGGAACAAATACACATCTCTCCCAAAGCGCCTGTCTAAAAATTTAAGTTTGGATGTTTTCGTGTTTAAACATATCAATATTTAATAGTTATTTACATTACAGGGGAGGAAAGTGCTACTTTTCCTTTCGCCGGAGGGTAGTAATGCAGCCTCTAGTCTCGTATCGAGGTCTTTCAACGAGACGAGTGGCTTCGTTTCTCTCTAATTTTTTTTCCGAGACGAGACAAGATAATGATTTCTATCGACGAGAAATTCTCGTGCCTCTCGAGTTTTACCGACGAGAATTATTTGTAAAGTTATGAAAAAAAGTTAAATAAAAAGTTTCTTGGATTACCCTGCATTTTTAAAATATTGTATTTTAAACAATATATGCAGGGTGTTTCACTTTTAGTGACCATGCATCAACTTTCCTT
>MU184385.1:6071-28020 GCA_016904865.1 Pissodes strobi | reverse complement strand
TCGAACCGCCCCGCCCGTGCACGATCTAATTCGTATACGGTTACTCGAATGGGTTTCCACCAGTCGAATATCAATTTTTCGCATGCGATTTTTCCAATTTTGAACTTCTTAAAACTAGTTTTTCGAATAATTTGTGGATTGGATTGTGCTACCTTTTTTCGATTAAAATACAGGTTTTTCAAATGGCCGATTTGAATTATTTAATTCAAAGGAACGTGATTGATGCCTTGGAAGAAGCTGAAATACTGGCAGATCGAAGAGATGTATCATCCCTTTCTCGACCCATTGGAAGAATATTCACTGAATTTTCCACATTTTGTTCAGGTTGCTCCTCCATAAAATTAGGCAACTCCCTCTTCTGTTGCCGACACAAAACCCCCGAAAACTATACTTGTTTACATGGTATTATACGTATATATAAAAAAACGCAAAGAGAAAGAACTTAGCGATAAAATACACAAGAGACACTTCACTTCTCTTCTGTAACGACTACAAGCACAATGTTATATTATGATAATATGATATTTATCAATGATATTTATTGACATTAGAATATAGAATGTCAAAAATTCTTCTCCGTTTTGTATCGATCGAAATGGCTATTACTAAATACACGAATTTGCAGTGTTGCCAGCGAAAGTGATACTCGTATACGAAAACTGTCTCAAAGGGTGTTCAAAAATACGCTTTCCGGTTCGTACACGACCTTTTCCATTCGAATTAAATCCGACCCCAGGACACATTAAAATTAATTTTTAATTGCGCATGGATTTGTTACAATTAACTAATCTGGGACGTCATACATATACGAGATATGACAATATCCTGATTATTACCTAAAATTCAGATTTTTTCTAAAGAGCTCAATTCGAAAATCTAGAAGCCTTCAGATTAGAAACTACAGACAATTCAAAATTATTTTTGAAATTAAATATCCCATATTTTTACGTCCGTGCTTGAGATCCTGGTATTATGACTGTATTAAGAATTATGACAGAAATATTTTATTGGCAGAGTGAAACGAAAAAAATACTAGGCTATCTCTACTTCCCAGCAATCAAATAAATCGATAACCTTCAAGTGCACCAATCCTGAGATTATATCCCGAATCAGTCAGTGTTTTAGCGGCACGGCGCAATGACGTTTTGTCAGAAAGCCCAAGTTTTCCTGTGTAAAACAAAAGTATTAATTTATTTATCGTGATTTTGATTTGTGCGTTTACTATATTCAATAGATATTTTGTTAGTTTTATTGAGATTGTGGTATATACAGTTGTTCATATGTATGGGAATTATAAAATCTCTCAGCAACCGCTTAACTGATGTTGATGAAATGTAGTATACAGGCATAGCGAAGAACTGCAGAATCAAAAATCAATGCTGCCACATTAAAAAAAGTTTTATTATTTTAAATGAAATATTAATATTTTACACGTTAAGAGCACGAAAAGTGCTGAGCAGCCGGATAACAGATGATATTCGTTGATGTTTCATTTTAGTATATTATGCAAGACACGAGCAGAGTTACGATATGAGCCGTAGGCGAGTGTTGTAACGAATGCCCTAATAGCCATTAAATGTGAGTTGCATATACTATTTGTCATAATAATGAAAAATAACCATAAACTTTTAAAATTTATTAAATAAATTGTTTACGAACAGTCAAAATTGATAAAATTTTAAATCTGTAATGGTCATGGCTGTCTTTGATATTGAACGAATATCACTGTGATATTGAATCTTGTTGGTTATAACCCAGTTTAATAATTAAACGTTAGTATCATAAAGAGATTCATTATGATACTGGTAGTAAATGTCTAATAAATCATTTATAGAAGTAGAAAAATTTACTTATTTATTTATCTCGTATCTGCTGAATAAATAGTAGTGAGTATTTGTTACCATAGGTATTTTACCCAATAACTATCAATGGCTCAAGTCCGACTGACAGTGATAGTGTCAAAAAATGTTCGTTTGAAAACATAGAAGCCATGGTGCGATTTACTGAACCTGAACGTAACGAAATTTTAACAATGTTTGGTTACGAATATATGCAACGCAGAAGCGTTCGTCGTTTGTTTGCTGTTGCTCATATGAATAAAGGTCCAATAATAAGGTTCGCTGTGGCAAAGATTTTATCAAAATTTTGAATGCTGTGTATTCATTTGAAGAAAATCATCATATTTCGACTACTCGTGGTGGGTTCGACAATGATGTACGCTATCAGAGATCTGTGATCAAAATATTACAGAAAAAGAAGATACAGATCATATAAGGTCATCCTGTGCAAGAACTTTCTGAGGAAGATACAGATCGCCGAATGCAGTTTAGCGTTTCAATCATGAAAAGATGAACCAACATCCATTCTTTTCCGGTAATATTTTGCTTTACCGTGAGGCGACGTTTTGCCAATACGGGACTCTAAATAAGCACATCTATAGAAACTTGTTTGCCGAAAATCCCCATAGGATTTTAAAACTCCATACTCAGCATTCAGAGAAAATAAACGTTTGGTTGAAATTTGTCGACCACAATATTATAAGCCCGTTTTTCCTTGACTTGCTGGGTTTTCAGGTAAGAGGAATAACGAGGGTAACAGATGCGGCCAACTAATTATTATATTTTGATATATTTCTGCTTATTTTATTTAGTAAATTATTATCATTCCACTAATATTCCGCTCCTTTCGTGGACCCAACCAGCAGCAACTAACTCAACTAACCCAAGGTATGCCCAAAATCACACTTTAACTATATATAGGAAAAAGTAAGGTATATTCGTGATTTAGGTAAGTTCGTGGTAAAATTATAAAATTTTGTCAGCAAGTTGCTGCAAGAAGCTTTGTCAGCTTCTGGGCTAGTAGTAAATGTATGATGCTACTAGATGGTGGAAACTGCAGAATTTTTATATCACGAAAATGTCCGACATTAGAAAACTTTGTTTCCATGTACTGCTTGTTACGTTCTAATTTTTGGCGGGTTTTGCAACTGAGAAAAGATCTACAGGAAAAACAGGAATAATTGAAAGGTAAGCTTATGAAATTTACATCAATTATAGTATTTGAGATGGGGATTCTTACCGTCCAATCCGATTGGCTTAATTTTACCGTAATCGCTTATTCGTGGAGCTTATTTGTAAGGGTTTCTGACGTGCGATGAAGATATTAAAATGCAAGGGCTATTTAATTTTAAATAACTTTTTTCGTATGGAGTAAAGTTATCCCATATTTTAAGATAATGTTATTTTTATGATAAACTACGAACCTTACCTAAAAAGAAGGATATTGGACATATCACGAATTTACCTATAGTATCACGAAGTTACCTTGCCTAAGTATCATAGTTTTTTTTTTTAACTTTCAGCTTTAAAATGCCGGGCAAAAAATATTGCATGAAATATCTGAATTAATAGAAGCTGCTAGGTTGGTAATGGAAGAAAAAAATCGAGTAAAATACAGTGGAGTGCGCGCAAAGATTTTTTAAGAAAAAATCAAGACAACCAGCAGCAGGTTGCAAAAGGGTGTTGGTAAAGCGGTTCCCGGCAGGTGGGAAATAAAAGAGTAGTTTGAAACATCTGTTAATAATATGTAAATTGGTTCCCAAACCCAAAAAGGTCGTTGGTATATTGGTTCCCCTTAACAAATTGAGAGTGAAATAAATTATATTGGGGTTGTGAAGGAAGATATTAAAGTTTTAGTTTGAATTGTTATTCTGTGGCTATCACTTATGTTTAAAGTTGTGTTGTATTTTCGTCATGAATTTCGAAATAATTTCAAGTGAGCGAGGAAAACAGTTAATAGTTATTAATAACTATAAATATGGTTTTGAAAAGCCTCTGAAAACTGGTGAGAAGAGATGGACTTGCACAAATAGAAAGTGCAAATCATTTGTCCTTACTTTGGGCGAAGGTGACAATAATATAACTATTACAAAACATATACAAGAGCATTCCCATTATGCCGTTGTGGGGGAGTTCAGTCAAATCGTTAATACTGCCTACAAACAAAAAGCTGTAGAGGACCTATCCGACGTTGCTTGTGTCCGAAGAAACATCTATACTGCTCGTAGAAAAATGCAGCCAAGTTTACCGAAAAACATCCAGGAAACTTTTGACTTCCTTGACAAAGCAAACATCCAAACTTGTAGGGGTGAACAGTTTTTACTTTGTAACAGTAGAATTGAAGATTATAGTAATATTTTCGTGTCAATCTAATATTCAGATGTTAGAAAAAGTGACACATATTTATTTAGATGGTACGTTTAATTACTGCACACAGTTTTTCTGCCAATTTTTTACTTTACATGGTTATTGTAACGGGCATTATATTCCATAAATTTTTTCATTGTTACCAAATAAGCGAATAGAAACGTATAAAAATCTGTTCAACTTAATAATCAATATTTATAAGGATAATGGTATTACATTAAGAATTTCGAAAACAGTTATTGATTTTGAGCAAGCCATCCATAAGGCAGTGGTGCAAATTTTTCCTTCAGTAGAAATAATCGGCTGTCGGTTTCACCTTGCCCAATCGTGGTATAGAAAAATTCAAGAATACGGCCTTACACCCGAATATAGAAACGGACATTCTGGAATTGGCAGATGGCTACGAATAACTTTTGGTCGTACATTTTTAAGTCTTCATGATGTTGGCGACTGCTTTGTTTTTGATTTACTGCGATAGCACCAACAGATGAAAATGTTCAAAAGTATTCAGATTATTTAATAGATAATTATATAACACAAGATTCTCTCTTTTCACCTTACCTTTGGGCTCAGAACTCAGCTGAACTTATGCGCACTACTAATGCCTGTGAACCTTTTCACAAACATTTCAATGCGTCTTTTTATAAAACACATCCTAACATTTGGATTTTTTTGGAAAAACTTGAAGAATTTCAAACTGAAAATTATGTAAAATTACAAAGCGTCAATATTACGGCTAAAATACATAATAGTAAAGTAAAGAACCGCCAAAAATTTATAGAAAAAATGATAGAATATTATTCAAGAAATTAAATTAGTCGACTACATTTTATTAAATGTGTTTCTTTTCACTATGCTGTTACCTACTAAAGATTGAAATTAGGAAAGTTATTATTTTGTATTAGTTGATATTTTTAATGTAGAACACTATGTTGTATGTGGTATAAAAACAGATTTATAAAAATCAAACCGTGCGCTGTGACCGTGCTTTATTAGGTAAATCTCTGGAACTGGCCTATCATATTGGGAACCAATTTACAAATTATTTTTGACCCTTCTTAGTTTGGGAACCAATTTACATGTACCCTGCAAAACATCGAAGGTGAACCTGAAGAGGTTTCGCAAAAATCAATATATTTGTTCCTATTATTCTTTTATTTCTTTGATAAAATGCAAAACTCTGTAAAGCACAAAATGACAACATTCAAAAGAGATTGTTGGTCATTACCATAATAATTTCAGGTTTATAATATTATATAATAATTTTCTGTTTTTAAATTTTCGATGCCTTGATAATTTTTTAAATTAAAATACGTGTTGTGCCAACGAAAAAAATTTCGCTTGGAGTCTAGTACTAGTATCATTGAACAAGTAATTAATTATTTTTGAGCCAAATAATTTCCAATCGCTTGTCTAAGTTAATTTGGCATAAATGTGTAATTTTGGCACAAATGCATATTTTAAGCAACGTAGTATGTCCACTCCAGAACACATTTTATAATATTTGCTCACAAAAGTAAATAAAAAATAAATTTCAAATAATGCCATAAAAATGTCAACTTCCTTCCAGGAATATGGTTACATCTTTATAAGGATAATATATGTTTAACCGTGTCTACTTATCTTTTTTTAATCCACTCTACTTGACTTAATAAGTGAAAGGATTTCTCGTACATAAAAATGATTTAAAGGGAGTCCACTGTAGTCACAACAGGAACGCTATTTTCGTATCAGTCTTGTCATCTTGGATTTGTGTGACACATTGGCTAATAAAATCCTTCTTTATGCTTTGTTTTGCCCTTACAGACTTTTTTGTTTTAGATGACTCACATTGAAATGAATATACTCAAATATATTAGGTCATTATTGCGGGCAGTATGAAGTGATCATCGAAAAGAAGTCAGATGAAGTAATTTTTCAATTCGCTATAAATATCGTAGTGTTTCTACGATATTAATTTTTGTGGATTAAATAATTCTACATTACTTTTACTTGCTTACCAGATCACATAATTTGAAGTAAAAATATGTAACAAGTAAAGAATACTAACCCAAACTAACCGACGCTAGATAAATTTAAAGGCAAAATATTTCTTTATCTTAATCAACATTTATTTTTTGTTTGATATGATACATATTTTGGGAATTATTATTTCGGCGGCACTTTTTACTGAATTAAAAAAAGCTAAGTACGATTATATGTCTTGATTTTTTAAGATTATTCACAGAAATGAATATTATTACTTAAAGCAAATTCATTTGACAGTATATTCTTATTTAGATACGATTGCAATGATGATGTTCATATTTTTATCTACGACCCACATAGTAAGAGCTTATTACGTCATTTATTTTGACTTATTTGAATTACGTAACAAGCGGCATTACATCACTAGTTATGTAATGAGCTCAATGCATCGCTAGTGATGTATTATAAGCTTTTATTACGTAACTCATTTTATAATAACCCATTCAATACGACGTTCATTTAAAATTTAAATTAGGTTTATTTTTTATTTAAATGGTACACTGCACTGCATACTACAGCACTTGTGGGATTGCGGCGACTCGGTCTACGAACTCGTCACCGTCGGTCGTGGCAATATTTCCCGCAAGACACTCATATTATGCTGTATAATGTAAATAACTATTATTTACAACCATATGATATGCTTGAAGACAGACACAAGATTTAAATCTATATCACTGTGATGTTGGATTTTGATTGGTTATAACCCAGTTTAGTAATAAAACGGCAGTATCGTAATGCACTTCATTACGATACTGGTAGTCTGGTAGTAAATGTCTGATACTTTAGTTAAAGTATAGGAATAGACAAAATATTTTCAAGCAACTATAAAATAAGTATTCGTAGGTACCTATTTTACCTCTTAAAATTTTGCATTACTAGATATCATTTCGCTTGGTATTTCTTAATACTTGCCTCTATGGCGTAAATTATATTTTTCTCCTTAATTTACTAGCAGTATAGTAATGAAGCTCATTACGATACTGGCGTTTCATTATTAGACTGTGTTATAAACAATCAAAATTTAACATCACAGTGATATTCGGTCAATATCAAAGAAAGCCATGATCATGACAGATTTAAAATTTATCAATTTTGACAGTTTATAAACAATTTACTCAGTAAATTTTAAAAATTGAAGAATATTTTTCATTATCATGCTTGATCGTAGAAAAAATTGTGTATGCAACTCACATTTAATGGCCATTAAAACATGAGCATTCGACGGTGATCTATATCTATTTGAAGGTATGGGTTTATGAACTGAGGATTCCTGTAATCAGTAATTTTAACCAGTTATTATTCCTATACACCATTTTTTGCCAAATTTGACGCAGCCGTGGCCCTCGCTAAACGGTTTGTTTGTTTAAATATTTTAACATCATTGCCTACTATAGCCAAAAAGTGACTGAAAAAAAAATTTTTGAAATCTTTTCCTACAGCATTGTATTGGTTTTTTTGCTTTAGTATGAACCACAATTGTTAAGTTCTTTACAATATTTCCTGAAAAAGGAACGATTCGTTTTAGTATTAGGTAATAGGAAATTGTATCAAGATTAATGCAGTACTTATTAATATCAGCTTTGGTACTGAGTCGTGTTTGAATATTCTACAAAATTGTTGTAATCTCAGTATTATAATAAATATTCCCTATTCCACAAATATGTTACTTAACCACATAATTTAATGTTAATATTCCCACAATAGTTTTCTATGAAATTGTTGCAATCAAAAGTATTTATTAGGTTACGTATTACACAACTTTGTAGTAAATAGTGTCAAAGGGATATTATATACCCAAGTTATATTTAAAAGGAAAATTCATATGCTACAAAATTGTAATCAACTTTCAAATCGTTGTGTGGTAAAAATTTCCACAATATTTTGAAATATCGTTGAGTGTCCGAACTTTATTGTGTTTAGTGCCAAATTATTATTACTTCTGTATTACAATTATTAGCAAATATATATTACAGAAATTTGTACTAGTGTTTGAAAGATATAGTAAAAATTACCGAATTATTTTGGATTTTAAGTATAAAATGCCGATAAGCCAATAAGAAATAAATGAACTTTAAAATTATGGGACAATATCGCGCCTGCCGCTTGTGAATTGTGACTTTAGCACCAGGCCTGTGGATAATGAAATTCGTGGCTGCCAAATTTTATCTTGTCCCTTTAAAATAATAATACTACTCATATCGATAATTAACCTATTGGAAAATATGTGTATTGCCAATTATCAATTATTGTAAACAATTATTATTCTTACTGTACCTATGTAAGTTTTCTACGAAATAGCGAGTACCTTTTGCGCCCATTTTGTGGAAAATACAAACGTCGGAAAAACTGAAAACTGTAATTTTTTAATTGTAATGCACGATACACTTTATAAAACACAGAATTCGTCTTTGATTAGGTATGTGAAGTGAAAAATCCGATATCCGATTATATAGAATAAATGCTACATGAAACCGAAATCAAGGTTTGAAAAAATATATTAAAACGTAAGAAGTACCAAGTGCTTGACTGATGACTTGTAACTTATGACAAAAACGCAGTTGAACCGATCTTACCACCTACGGAGGGCTATAATATACCACCATTAGCATCCAATAGTGATTCTTTGTTCAGTGATATTATTTAATATAGGTGTGTATTAGCAATAGTGTCAAAATACATAAGCCAACTTAAACTGAATACTCAAAGTATGCTGAAGTCAGTGCGAAAATATGTATAGGCATTTGATTTTTTTTTGGGCATATCTTTAATGTGGGACTTTGCTATCGAAGCAATTCGTAGCGTCTCAAAGTCCCACACAGATGGCGTCAGATATTTCATCTGGCGGCATATAGTTCTAGTTGAACTATAAACACTGCAAGCTCGTATTATGTCATGTCCTACAATCCAACATTGAAATGTTGGTATTATCACTATAATATTGCAGCCGTGATTGCAGCAAAATGCACTAGTAAGGTCACTGGCGTTCAATAATTATTGCCACAAAACATATTAATTCATGGCATTCATTTATCGTAGCCAACGCTATAGTATTGTAAGAACTGATAATCTAGAATTGTAGTAAGTAGTATATCAATTTTGTTGCGTGAATCTATATAATATTGAAAGAGTAAGTACTACAATATATAGCTCAATAATATTTAAATGTTGCATTTTCTGCACGATTATGTGCTAATTGAAAACCACGAGAATAGCAATATAAGCTATTTATAGGCAGAATAAGTGCAACAAAAATAAAGCATTAATGTCTTAGTTCATTTGATGCGCTTTACCACAAAAATTATTATAATTTTTATTATATAGTGATTAAGAGATTTTCACACAAAATTGGGTAGATTTTACTACGCGATCTAATTACAATTGTATAGAAATAAGTACTGCAGATTGACGCCTAGTACCATTTTAGGCGCAAAATATAGGGCTATTTTCTACAATTGTCGTATTGAATACTAATTTTTTTTTCCGTGTCATCGTTATTTTGCCAGCACGACTATTTTTATACCATCCCTTTGAAAATTGTTCGTTTCAGGTTGGATCATGTGTCAAAAAAATCTGTCCAGTGTTAGATATTCAAGTTTTTTCATAATTTTTTCAAAGAACCGTACAGAACAGTCATCAGAAATGTATGGTTTTTTACAAACCAATTACGCTAGTTTTCTTGATCCGCCTTGGGTTGTCTTTGATAAACACCATTGTGTTTAATTCTTCCTGTGAACATTCCCCTATGATCTATTTCTTTAACAAAATGTTTAGCTTTAGCCAATGTTACTTTACCATCCCTCCCCGCTAGTTCGAGTGATATTACGTGAAATAACTTTCGCTGTAAACCAGCAGGTTCAATCTTATCCCATATTTTTAAAACAGGTTTACTCTTCATTATATAGAGCGAAACAGCTTCTAATTGAACTTTATTGTTTATTTAATTAAGCTTAAGGAAGAACCTCCTTATTATTAAAATACTAAAGTAGTAGAATTAGCAGTAGAAACTGGTAGATAACAGGGTATAAGTTGCAATATTTATCTGATTTGTTCTTGCAAATACACCTACGTACGTATCGACTGGCATACTATGAGAATAGACAGAATGTTACCAAATTTAATTCGTTTGTTCATTAAACTAAGGTTATATCTCTATATTGCAATAATTTGTGTATTGGTTTAATTCTATTATTGACGATATCCCTATTTGTTCAAAATTACAAATTTCGGAAAGATGGCTAGTTTATTGGGCAAATAATTATTGCTACAAGAAGAGGCCTCAAAATTAAGAACCGCTCGCCCTTGGACGTAGAATCTTTGTTCACCACTAGGTATTTTCTAGAATAGAACACACTTAGTTTTATCCTAGCCCAAAATTCAATCAGCGGTGTTACATATTATTATTCGATGTTTTTAATAGATGTTTAGTGCTTTTGAAATGATGATGAGAATTTCGTGTTTTAATTTTTTTTTCAACTGTTAGGTGTTAAAAGATATATTGAAGAATTTAAAACATATATTTATAAATAAATCGAAATTCATTTTGCCAGACACGGATGTCCTAAGAGAGGATAAAAATAAAGCGATATTAAACGAGAACACATAAAATCAAATCGCTGTTTTTTACGGCTCTATAACGGGCTCTTAGTAGCCTAAGGTTTCAACTGCTCGCGAACGCCTTCTTACTTTACGGAGTACCTGAAACTCGATTCCCAAGACTCCTAGTCAAGACAGAGACGCCATTAACGATTTTCCAGTGGGAAAAACGGCAAAGAAAACGTTTTACGTGAGGCGCGCTAGTGAACACAACAAGTGTGCCCTTACCATAACTACTACTATAAACATAATTTTGGCGCGCAACACTTTTATTTCCTCGAGGCTAAATATTAGCCTGGAATTGAATGAAGTGGAACGGTTTTACTGTTATTTCTGTTTTGGGTTTTTTTAAGGGCCATAATAAGAGGTAACAGATAACTTTATGTGTACAAAAAAGAAAATAGTCTTTTAAATATTAACAGCTGCAGGTTTTTTATTTGTTGTATATATTATATTTGGAGGGTAATACCTGAACGATACGCTGTTTACTAGACAGCATATTATATTGCAATTTACTCTTCTTACATTACCTTATTTTGCAGAGATCAAACGTAACAAAATTTTACACCGCAGACTATCCTAGACCATCTGAATACTTTACAAAGTGGTCATCAATTTTGAATTAGGGCTGGGCAGAAAAGTATAAGAACATATCTTATGGTTTACATTATTTTTTATATGAAAATGTTTTACCGAAACTTCTTACATCAATTTCTATACATAAAATGTACGAAGAACTAGGCAAAAATACTCAGAGATAAGGTAGACTGCCACAACATGACAGAAAAAAGGCCAGTAGAATACCACACCGATCAAGAGAAACCAAGTTCATGATAGTACGAGAGGCGACCGTCATAATAGTGTGGTGTCTGGACTGTCAGGATTTTGCATGATAAAAAATATTATTTAGTTGGACTGAATAAGAAACCGTTGATCGGCCGAGGCTGGCCTTGACCCGTAATTAATTATACAGGGTCTTTCAAAAAGTTCGCATCATCTGGGAAACTTTTTTATTATTGATTTCACAGAAAATTTTATTCTTGACAAAAGTTGATTCTTAGAAAAAAACTAATTTTGACTATGCTAATTTAAGGATAAGTTATACAGGGTACTTAAAAAATACAAAAATTAGGGTTAAAAAACAAAAATAGCGGAAAACTTTCTATAGAAAAAATAAAGCTTTATTAAGATAAAAATAAAAGTCAAATACTATTTTTTCCAAAAGTGCATAGTTGCTGAAAAAAACAAGAACAAAATTAAGAAAAATGAAAGACACAAGGTGATTCACGGTCGATGGTAGCATTTTATAATAAAAGACATGGTAGGTTAGACGTTTCTGGAGAACCACTCAACTGATCATTCTGAAAATTTGGTCGCTTACATAAACGAATATGCTCTACCTTGCTAAAATATTTTTGACAGTGCAGTGTTGCCGCTTCTACTAAAAAGTAGTAGCAACTGGCAATGGAACACTCTATATATTATTGCATATTTGTATTTTGCGGATAATTCTAGACATATTTCATAAATAATGTCCTATACCTATCTGTTACTGTTTTTGAAATATTGACAGTTGAAAATCGACCATTTACCAAGTTTGACAGCCTGTAAAATCTAAACGGCTAAAGATAGAGCAAAATGGTTTGCACTTTCCTATCTTGGTTTTTCATAAGCTATCGTTTGACACTAATTTTTTATTTAACCAGAGGTTAAGAAATCCCGGTTAAATTTAACCTCTGGTAAGTGTATAAGTGTCAAACGATAGCTTATGAAAAACCAAGATAGGAAAGTGAAAACCATTTTGCTTTATCTTTAGCCGTTTAAATTTTACAGGCTGTCAAACTTGGTAAATGGTCGACTTTCAAATGTCAATATTTCAAAAACAATAACAGATAGGTATATGATAGGTTTCTTATTCGGCCCAACTAAACAATATATTTTCTCATGCAAAATCCTGACAGTTCAGACACCACACTATTATGACGGTCGCCTCTCGGACTATGAGAAAAATGGGAGAGAAGAAAAATAAATAATTTGCTTGCTACACCACAACAACACAAGGAAACTAGCTGGACCAATGTAGGAAATCCTAAAAAATACAGACACCTATCATAAAAGAAAACATTAAAAATGTTTGATGAAACGGTTCTAACGCCCAGATTAAAGTCGTTAACGTTAAAAATATTAAAATTAATATACAGTATGAGGAAATATTTAAAATGCGTTCTGTAGCTTACGAAAAAGAATATTCTTAGTATGAAAAAGAAGAATAGGCCACTAAAGTTATGACTAACAGCCTGCATCATTCTATAAAACCAGAATATAATTATCTACAGAATGAGAAGATATTGCAAGAAACACACTGTAGCCACCACTAACACACCATAACATAAGATCAAACAATCATGTTCATGCTGTCATTCAGACATCATGCACGAAAGTGTTGATAATTTCTCCGTGTTATCCGTATATTAAGTTGGGTCTGCCGAGTGGAAACACTAGGCTGGGCGAAGAAAATCTAGGCATCTGCTCCAGGATAAAAACTGCCAAGTAGAAAAAATTGTGTTTCAAGGAATCACGAGCATATTAAAATAAAATATCTTTCCACAGGTGCTATTCCGAAGAACCTTGATCTTAAATAGTATAAGAATGTAAGAGTGGAAATCCTGTTATTAAGGAAATATATAGTCATCAGCTCCAGAGTAAAGAGTGCCAAGTATGTGGTCATACAAAAAAATTGTGTTCCAAGTATCATACAAATATATTTCTACAGGTGCTATTCTGAAGAACCTTGATCTCAAATAGTATAAGAATCATGGAATTAAATGGCAATGAACAACACCAACAAGAATTTCAAGCAGTCCTAGAAACATTGATATCTGTCTCGTCTTTGAGACACATTTCACCAATGATATGTACATTAGAATTAAGGGCTATAAAGCCTACCGTACCATACATTTCGAAAACGCCGCGAAAAAAGACAAAGCAATCGGAATAAAGAACTGGAGGAAACATATAAAACACATGAATTTCGAGTTGCCGCTGTTAATATACAAGCTAGAGCATATTGAGGTGTCAGCAGTATACCACCTGCCAAGATATAGGTTAATTTTTCAAATATCTGAACATCCATGATCAAAGATGCGTCATTGAAAATGTTATGGAAATAATGCTATTCCCATACACACTTATTGGGATTCTCGGTTAAAACCAGACAACAAAAAAGGAAGTCTTAAAAGTAGGTAAGCGTCTAAAATCTCAAAAACTGTCTACTGAAAAGCCGACATATTGGCCTACAGATAGATCTAAAGAACATTTCAGTTCTAATAAATTTTTTCGTAACTTAAAATGTCTATGAACTGATTTTGGGAAAATTTGAACCTTCAAATATTTTTTCACGGATTTCTTTGGTCGAGACTTTTTCAAGAAGTTTAAAAATCATTTGATTTATTACATATGCGAAACGATCATGATGATACTGTTTCTGATTGTATCCTAGAGGTAGTTCTTGACAGGTTTCTAGGTTTTCTACTTTAAAATATAAAATGTATACACTTTTTTCATGAACATGCTTTTATCAAATATATGAACGCTAATTTATGTTTTTACCTTTAAGTAGATGCATTTATTATTTTGTCAGTGCGGCTGCTATTGAAACAATTCGTAACGTCAAAGCTTGGCCGATGGTGCCAGATATTATAATTAGTTTATGGAAGTTTGTATTTGAACTATAGGTAACAAAGTTGGATGTCCTACCAGTCGTACCTTCGTATTGATGCTACTAAGTTACTAAGCCTGGCTGATGAAGGATCAGACTTAGAAACCTGTAGTGATGATTCAAATTAATCGACTTACTTACCTCGTTTCGATTTGTTCATGTCTGTCGTATCGATGCAATAGTCGCATTAAAAAATCATCGATTCTACAAAAATCGATTAAACAAAGATTGAATCTCAATATGAAAAAAAGTAATAATCGTGTTCTGTTAAATCATGCTCTTGCCATTGAATTTATAATATCGTAATATATGAATGCCTCATACTTTGTCAAAATTAAGATTTTATTTCTTTCTTTCACAGTGCCACAGTGATGCAGTGCGTCAGACAAAGGAGTTCCTGTAAAGCGATGTTCTAGGTGTTTCCAGTTGTACGACGAACTGGTGTGCTCTTGCCGCCTGGCGTGACTGTCTGACAGGCGTTGTCAGGGGCGGGATGAGGCGGGCCAAAACCTGGGAACATTTGTCGTGAAATTATCTGTAAAACAGGGACATCTCGGTCACATGTCTGCGGTGTTCCAGACTATCAGATTGCGAGTCAACTCCGGGTCGCCGATGAGACGCACAGCTCTTTTCTGAATGGAATCCAGCAGCTTTAGGGTATGCTCTGGTGCGACACCTCAGATGTGTGAGCAATATTGTAAGCACGGTCGTGTTTGCGCTTTGTAGGGCAAGAGCAACTGCTGCGGTGTATACAGTTTTTTGTTGCGAGAGAGCGCAAGCTTCTGGGAGGCTGATTTTGCGATGTTAGCAACGTGGTCATGCCAGGATATATCGCTGTTGACCGAGACACCCAGTAGTCCGATTGACAAGGATGAAGGAATGGTCGATCCTGCCATAAAGATGTCAGGGCCCTCCGTATTAGCCCTCTTGGTAAACGTGGCTGCTTGGGTCTTTACAGCATTGAAATGGACCAAATTTCTGTCGCCCCGAGTTTGAACTTTCTGCAGGTCTTGATTAATTGCTGTAATCTGCTCCTGTCTGCGGTGTTAAGTCTCAGTCACTGATAAAGGTTTTTCTGATTCAAATTGGGAGACAAGGGTACTGTCATCTGCAAAACTGTAAACAGGATTATTCGTTTCGGTCAGTAGGTCATTAATATAGATGAGGAACAGAGTTGGTGAAAGCGCCCTGAGGCACGCCCGCGTTAATGGTGAATGTGTCTGAGATGTGTCCATCAACTGCAACGTGGAGAGATCGGTTCTTAAGGAAACTGGCAAGCCAGCTGCAGAGATAGGCTGGCAGTCCGAAGAACGGCAGTTTGTTGAGCAATCGGTCATGCCAAACTCTGTCGAATGCCTTCGAAATATCCAACGCAATCAATCGAGACTCTCCGTAGTTCTCAATTGCCCTACTCCACATATGAGTGACGACATAGGCCAATATATCTCCTGTCGATCTCTCTTTGTGAAAGCCGTAATAATAATAATATAATAGTAATTAATACCACTAGATATAAAATTTTACTTACTACCATTTTTAGGGACCAATAGCATAATTTCAGTCATAAAGGTGACAGAAACAAGGATTGTGAGGAAAGAAAGATTATTTTGCATGTTTTTCAAAAGCAAGAGACATAGCTTCAGAAATCATTAGAAAAGAATGCATTAACCGATGCTGCACAGAGGAAATTTTTTAACACGCAGAATTTGTTCAACTCACTTTAAAAAAACTGATGGATAAACGCCTGCCTTATTTATCGATATTTATACTTTCGAATAAAACTAATCAAGGACTTTTTATTATATTTTAGGATTACTTTATAAAAAATATTTAAAAAGACCGCTGTTCCTACTGTTGGATGCAAAAAAGAGATTAGAGAAGAGAAAAAATGAAAATTAAGTGTTTCAGCTATTGAAATAATAAAAATAAAAATACATCGAGGAATGTAGTTCATTTCGTTTTATTTTTTATTATTAGTTTGTGTAACATGCTTAAATGAAAATATATTTGTGTCTACCTATCATTTTATTCTGGGACATGTTCATATGAGATCATTTCATTACTTTTCGATTATGTAACGACAAGCTGCGTCCTGTAAAGTCAAAAATTTTATCTGAACGTGCTTCTGATGTTTTTTACCAGTCCCTCTCCCAAAATTATTCAATTTATTTACTAGCAAACTATAATAGCAGAACCAATTTATGTAATGTTATATAGTAAACAAATCTTAAAAACATATATTAACCTTCATTGTATAACTGATCGACAGTTATTCAGCCAAAATATCCTACAAAATGCAATTTTAGAAACAAAATCGAAAGAACTAAACTAATACAATTCGCGGGATTCTAGTCTCGCTCGCGCGACATCACGACTCATCACAGTAGATCAGCCATCGGCGAACACTTTCACGTCCATTTGACCGTCCTATATACTGTTCATAATCCTTATGCTGTAGCAACATACAATATGTTTGTCAGTTTATCTATTTAAATCGGCATTTGTTTTTTACATAAATAAATTTTATATTTTAGAGAAAAACACATTTTGAAAACCCCTAGGAACAATAGGCGAAACATCAAATAAATAATGTCTTATAATTCCGCATTGAACCTAACCCGATAAAAATACATCAAAATTGTTCGAAAAGTGCTTCAAAAAATTAACAAAATATTTACCTACAACATATCACCTGAAAAAAAAAATAAATTTAATCGATTTGCGTTGGTAAGTTCTGATTTTGTCAATAGTTTATGCTTAGAAAAGTCGCGAGTATCAGAGTAGCATTTTAAGATCCTTTACACAAGTAGAGCACTATGTAAAAATCGACCTCTCCTATTGGTTGATCCATCTCGTATTACAATATGTCTTCGTGATGCAATCAATTTGCCGCAAGAGCTCTCCTGGTTTAGAGGTTTAGATGGTTGGGTGTCACCTGAACGGACCGGGTTCAAACCCCGTTGCTTTTTTTTATTCTTTTTTTTAAGATTATGTTTCTAAACAGTTTTTTTCTTGGTTTTGGGTATTTCTTGGGTTAGTTTGGGTTAGCACTTGGTTAGATTCCTTTTCTTGAGCCCCCGAAGCGAGCGAAGCGAGCGGAGGGCCATGCGGATCGACCAATAGGAGAGGCCGATTTTTACATAGTGCTCTATTGGTGTTAAGGATCTTAAAATGTATCAGAGTATACGTGATAGAAGTGAATACTTTTATATTGCGGTTGCTATTCTAGAAGGTTCGAAGTTTTATTGATTAGTTTCCATATAGTCATACTCCAAGGTTATTCTGTTTATGTGGTTGCATATATTAAGTTGTGTTTTTATTGAATAAATCGTGACGTGATGCTGCAAATAGTGACGTGACGTGACGCGGTCATGAAAAATCACTCTCATGAATTCAAAGAAGTATTCACCTCAAAAATTAGGAAAAATGCACAAAATCAATCACGGAATTTTCCATTTTGTGACTGAATGTATTTTTTAAGTATATAATTCTTTGGGTTCATAAGAGTGATTTTTCAATGCCAGGCAACCACATACACAGAATAACCGTAGACTATGAGTACATGGAAACTAATCAATAAAACTCCGAACCCTCTAGAATAGCAATCGCAATATAGAAGTATTTACTTCTGTCACGTGTACTGTGATACTCGCGACTTTTTTTTTAAATATATCCTTTTTCAAAAAGCAAAAATGCAAAAGAAAATCATCATAGTTGATGTGAGTACTAAAGTTTGTGTAAGCAGTTCTCAAAGGGACAGTACAAAATTAATAAAGTTTGTTCTTCCTTATAAAAATTTAAATATGGTAGGGTTTTGGAATAAATTATTAAATCTATAGGTAAGTTTTGCACAAGGTTTGAGTATTTACTTGGGGATATTACCATTTAAAAAAATATATTTAATAAAGTAAATATACCTACGTAATTTTTTAAAGGTGTTTTTAATTTGGATTAATTAAAAAAATTAAAAAAAGTAAAATGAAAGTTTTTCTAGGGGGTTGAAAATTGGCAAGTAGATATAAAATTTAAAAATAAAACAAATTTTTCAATAGTATACGAAATGACTAGGAATAACGTCAGTTTTCTCTAAATTTTTAGAAAATTAAAATTTCACAGATAAAAAATTTGATTGCTAGTGGGCACGTCCTATTATCTTATTTTTAAGCAAAATCTATTGCCAAAATCAAAATTTACTTAAATGGTTAGGTAAGTCCTACTTAATCGATATCAAAATTTAAGAAAATTAATATTGTTAAGATAAGAGAAACATTTTTTGTTTGAATTTTTATAGCAACGTTGATGTATAAATATGTTTTTGGAGCAGAGAAATCAAAAAGAATTCTGCAACGAAATTTTGATGCTATTTTATTTACCAACTTCTTAATTTGTATGTGCCGTGATTTATATAAGTCGATAAGAAATTAATAAATGATCCCCAGTATATGGAATTACATATTTTTATTTTAAATTCAATTGAAGGTATCCGACTCCGGCTACGCATAAAACAAAATATTAGGCATTGCCGACAATTCCCAAATCATCAAAATGATTTAATAATTTTATTCACGAAAGATCTTGATGTTAATTAAATTTCAATAATGGCAACTTTTCAATAGGTACATGGAGAATAGAGACTTTTTATCATGCTGCTCTGACATCCTCATTTTCCTGCGCAAAATAAGTTAAGTTTCAATTAAATAGAGCTAACAGACAATAATATCTAAGATCTGAAATGTCGATGTTTTAGGTTTCAGGTTTCGGTACAATTCCAATTTTTTTATATCCTGTAATATTCCCGAGAAAAAAAGCTCTTCCTAAAAACACTCGCCGTCCTTGCCGGGCCACGTGATTTTGACTTAGCGCCGAAACCCTCGATTGGCGGGAACGGCTTCGTCACATGGCTGCGTTACGTCACGGACGCGTGTCCGAGCGAGAAAGTAACCTCATAAATCGGGTGCGAACGAGAGAGAAGCGCATAAAGCATGGTTAGCGGGGAACGTCAACCATTATCTTGCTTCTGTCCTTGTTTCGATGATGGGAAGAACTGTAATTAGGAGCGAGACGCAACATCGAACTGGTCCGCCCATAAAGTGTGTCCCCTGAGCCGCGCGGGAGGAGCGGACGTACGTATGCTCGTAAAGCATTTCGAACACTTAACTCACGTATATTGCATGGGACAAGTGTTGTGTTGCGGTCCTCGCGACGGAAGCCTCTGTTCTATGAACATAACACTTTTTTGCCGGCAAACTTCATTGTACCCTATTTGAATAAATTTAAAATCCAAAGGCACTTATTGGATAAAGCGTCATATTTTCTGTGTACTTCCGGTTAAAACGTTCAACTCTCTCTGGAAGTGACCGATGGGCATATATTTCCGCACAAGTTCCGGTTTTGGGACACGTCTGCGGATCTAAAAGGTCAGTGTCGCTTTATGACTTCCCTAGATTCATTATCCTTCATGTTTATGACCTGCTTTTATAATGCTTTTGACTTTTTTAGTTGACGTCGATTAGCTGTCCAAGTTTACTTTTATTTTGCTGGATATTTTACTTGCAAAGTAAGATATTAATAGTATGTTTTTTTTTGTTACATACATAGTTGCAATATTGCACATGTTTAAAATCATTGTATTTTCTGTTTCAACTTTGCACTTCGTTTTTCAATTTAATCTCCTTATTAATACTTTCAAATGGTGCTCACACGTAGAGTTCCCCACGTTATACGTTAAGTATTTATAATTAGAGTAAAAGTACGCATTATTTTATTTACACAAGAAAAACGTGCATCTAGATTCATTTAAAATCATCAGAAATGCTCCCTCAGCCCATGCTGCCATCAACGTCTTTCTCAAATACTCTTTATCCTTTATTATGAAAAAGTACGTGTTCATCATGACCTTAAGGCAACAACACAGCCAGTTAAGTATCTGTTTCCCATTTCAACCTAACCTTACATTGTCAACCTAGATCGTTTCCCGTCGGATCGCGTTTTTCGCTTCTAGTACGGCTATTACTTTTATTTTGCGGATGGCGAGATGCAAAAATACGTTATGCTTTAGTTTTATTAATGTAATAATAACAGATTTTTATCTCAGTAATTAAAGGCAGATACGGAGAGTATTAGATTCAGCTAAATTAAATAAATTAGCCAATGACTGACTCATTAAGGTAAGGCAATCTTATTTGCTTATTTTCGATTGCCTGTATAAATGTCTCCAAAATAAACACTAATCCATACTTAAAATAACTAATGCGTAATATTAACATTATTTAATGAAAAAATTATTCAAAGTCAAAATTTCTTTTAATTTGTGTTACCCAGACTAGATATCTAGTGGCGCCCATCTTTGAAATAATTATCACCTAAATATTTTTAATATAGGATTGCATGATATTTTAAAGAATATATTCAGAACATCTACAAATTTCGAGTAGGTATCAGGTAGGTATATTAAGTAAATACTTATGTATTTCTTAGCTAGATATCTAATGTCCATTGCCTTGCTAGGTATCGCATGTTAGCGTTTACTAAGGTTTTATCCGCATACTGATACTGATGTACTTAGGTACATACTAATATTTTTTGTCAGGCTACATTATTTTGGACAAATAAATCTTAATACCTATGCAGCAGCTTAAAATTTATGTTATGTTGTTTTAGTATCCCACTATCCTAAAACGGGTGGTGTAAAAATTTGAAAATACTTATATTTAGTTGGCTGATTATAGCATCTAAAAAATAAATGGCTCTAATGACTAAATGGGTCTAGAAACGCGTTACGAAACTCCTACTTGTGCATAAGACTAGGAAAAAAACATATATATTTCCTGTTTTTGGTAGGTAGGCTGTATCTCTTATTGGCCCAAACCCATGACAGTGTCAAATAGTGGCAAAAACAGGTAGCTGTATAGAGTGTCACATTTTGAGTTAAAATCATAGTGTATCTCGGCTACTAGCAAAGTGAAAAAGATATCGTATTCACCACCCTGTGTCACTTTTTATCAAACGGAAGTTGTCCTAATCACAATTCTCACAGACTTCCTCGTTTTCGATATAAAATAGGTACTTAGGCAAATGCATTTTCGGGCACCCTTTGTATTTTAGTTCTATGACAACTTATCAAAAAGACTGAAACTGGTGAAACCTTTTGCGCAAGATCGAATGGAGCAGTTGATTTTTCATAGAACATCAAATTTTGACATTAAAAATCACAATTTTGTTTATTTAAATAGAACACCCTACATAAAATACATTGATTTGATTAGGGCTGACTGGTGCTTTTCGAAAATATAAAACTGGTATGAGCTTATCTTGTAAAAATTGACACAAAAGACGTACTTATATAAATTGCGTTAACATTTTTATGGAGGCCTTGTCCAAGACCAGGTTCGTAAAAACCCCA
>MU184384.1:127030-147915 GCA_016904865.1 Pissodes strobi | reverse complement strand
ATTCACACCTAATTCCAGTAATTTTTTTGGCAAATATCTAATGCAGATATTATTGGAGAAATACACGATCCTTCCGAGCAATTTTGATTAAAATTTTCTTTGAATACATAAGTAAGGAGCTCCGATTTATTCTTCAAATGTCGAATTAATTTTCCATCGAATACCTCTTATTTCACAATTATACCAATCAGAAACCGATCACATTCGCCCTCTTTTAGTTCCGCATTTTTATTCAGGCCATAAGTCTTCTTTTTCCACTTCGGTTTTTAAATTCAAATCCAAATTTAATTAAAATTTTCCTTTCTCTCGGGCCGTCGCGCAGATTTACAAATCAGTTCCGGTTTTTCTTCGAGAATAAATCCTTTCAAATTCAGGAAATGGAGTTACAATCTTTGCCAGGGATTTTAATAAATTCCCTATTATCTTTGTCAAGTATTATTGCCTGGGGTGACGGACGAGACCGAAGGATTGCGATAGGAGCCGATGATCGGCTAAATGGGCTCTATTTAAGGCCTATTATGTGCCTTTCCGACCATATATATATGGCAATATTATTAGTAGGATATGGTTGGGCTTGAAGCATATCAGGAGCCTCGTGATTTCAAGTTTTGACCCGACACTTCACCACATAATATGTTATTACTGGAAAACCAAACGATCTGGTCCAACCAAATTTTCATACATTAAAGAGAGGGATTAAGACTGCAATATACTAAACATTTCCATCGATCCGATTAAAAATGTAGAAATCGTGATTTTTTTAATGAAAACTATGCCGGTCGGTATACTTATATTCAATGGGATCTTAGAATATAGAATTGAAGGGAGTTGGCACTGGTACCCGTCTCTGCCACTGCAACCTATGAAGGTTTATTGTGGCACTCCGAACCATACTTAGAGGACCTCATCCAGTCTGGTCTTCCTAATCATACTCCACAAATGGAGTACCGGCTCCTCCATGTACCTTGCAGTTCCGGGTTTGGTTTCTCCCAGCCTTGCATAGCTGCGCCTGCAGAGAGCCTCACACTCGCACCACACGTGTTTTGGAGTTTCCTCCTACTCCTGACAGAACCTGTAACGGCTATTATCTGCCAGGCCGATCTTTTCCATGTGTCTGTTCATTCTACAGCTGACCCACTAATATTCTTATCGTCTTGCGACTCCTCTTAAGTAGATCTGCCGTGAATTTTGGGGAGCCGTATTTTATGAACAGTTTGGCCCTTAGTTGCCCCGATGTTTGTAACCACCAGTTCAGAGATTGTTTATCTATTCAGCTTTTAACTGCTGTTTTGAAAACTCTTCCTGCTATCCCGCAGTAGGGCTCAGGTCCCAACGTAACCTTTTTGCGCCCCGTTTTGCAAGTTTGTCGGCATCTTCTTTGCCTTGATGGCCTTCAGGTCCCGAATCCCACGCAATGGTGAGCTTATTGTTACGACTGACCTCTTCAAGGGCACTTATGCAGTCTTTAACTAGTCTAGATCTGACCCTGTGTGCACTAACTACTTTTAAGGCGGCCTGACTGTCGAAGTATATGACTACCCAGACTACCCTCCTTTTTCTAATGTTTAATTTCCCTATCTCCATGGCGCAGTGCTGAATTGCCGCGACCTCTGCTTGAAACACTGTGGCTTGACTGCCCATGTTTATGGAGATATTTAACCTTGATCCGTGGACCCCGGCTCCCACCTCTCTACTGGTCTTAGAGCCGTCGGTATACCATACTTGGACTACTTTTATAGGAGGCCCGCTCCCATTCTTCTCTGCCTACAATTGCGACTGAGAAAGGTCTATCAAATCCATAGAAGGGGGTTGTTTCATCTGATGGCATTTCGAAGAGTAATTTGATCTCCTCGCTGTCCTCTAGTTTCCATCTAGTGTGCCTTTCCCATTTAATGATGGGCTTGTTGCCTTGCTTGAGCAGGTATTGTACCATTCTTATGTTCCCCTGTATAAGGATATGTAATGGAGGTAGATTTAGCAGAACTTCTAGTGCTGCAGCTGGAGTTGTTCTCATCGCCTCCGAGGCGCACTGACATGCCAGCCTTTGTGTCCCATCTAGTTGCCTGATTGCACCTGTTTGCGTGGCCTTTATGCCCCAGGCTATAGTGCCATAGGTTAGCATGGACCTTACCACCATTTTGTACAACCTCAATTCGGGTTAGTTTGGGTTAGTTTCAAGTTTCACCCGCAAAGTCGCCTGCATCTGCCCAGGGCAATTCTTGCTTCCTGAGTGACCTTGAAAAGATGCGGTCCCCAAGTCATACCTTGGTCAAAAGTGACATCTAGGTATTGACTTTCTTGGAAAAGGGAATTATTATCCCGCTGAGCATTGGATTTTTCAGATCCTTTAATGCTATTTTCTTTGTGAATGGGACTATTGTGATTTTCAGAGGATTAACTGACAGATCCTTCTCTTCACACCATTTGCTTACTATGTTCAAGGCCTTTTGTGCTCGTGTTGAAATATAGCCCATTTTCCTTCCCTTGACTATTATGACTAAGTCGTCTGCCTAGCATAGGCAGAAGTACCGTTCATTTTCCATCTTGTCTACCAGACTGACCCACAGTAGTGGTGATAGCACCCCTCCTTTGGGGGTAGCCCCTCCCCACCCGTGCCGTAACTATATCCGCACCTATGGTTGGGGGATTTCTTTGTGTTTGAATGCCTTAACCAGTGATTTGGCTGGAACGTTGTTGAAAGCACCCTCTATGTCTAGAAAGGTGGCTAGTGCCACTCCTATATCGTGTATTGCCTTCATCAGGAGTCTATTTAGATCGTCCAGGGCCAAATATGCAGACTTTCCTGGTTGGTACGCACATTGACGCTCGTTAAGGGGCTTTGTTGAGAGAATATTGTCGCGGATATACCAATCGACTAGTGTTTCCACTAGGAATGAAGTTAGACTTATTAGCTGTATGACTTTGGCGTTTGGTCAGGTGTCCTGTCTATTTTTGGCAGAAAGACGACCATTGCACCTTGCCATACCGCTGGCGTGTGGCCTCACGCTATGCGTGCTGTGAGTTTCTTGCAGATGTGTGGCATTAGTATATCCTGCCCTTTCTGCGACAGAACTGGGTAGATTCCATCTGGTCCGGGGGACTTATAGGGCTGGAATTCCCTTATTGCCCATTTAATTCTTTCAAATGTTTCAATCTCGTTGGCCCTTTTTCAATCTATCTTTTCTGGCCTTGCATGCCTTGCTGTTGGTTGTGGCCTGTTCTGATTGTTTATGACTCTGGACCCTGAGAAATGTGTGTCGGTCAGTAGTTCCAGAGTTTCTTTTGTGGAGCTGGTAAACATACTTGATTGTTAATTAAAGTTGCAGTTCATCTAATATTTTGCTATTAAACCGTTTTAATATTTGAATTATTGTGCGTTTACCATTTTGTCAAGAATCGAAATGACATGCGTTCAACTATTGATTAAATTTCGAAATAAGACACACATAAGGGTGCTATTGTCATATATTCATAGTACATAGTATATAAATACTTCACCCCAGTTCATTTTGAGTAAAATCCAATAATTTGTATCCATGTATCGATGTCTGTTTTGACAAAATCCTTCTGCGTCCTCCAGAAAGGGAGAAGGGCATCACACCTGTGCTTGCCTTATCTTAAAGTAAATATTTGATACTAAATGGGTTTCAGGAACTTCAATTGTGTTTCGATAATATGCTTGCCAATAGACATTTGCACTTGAATGATTTCGTAGTTAATGTTTTTATAAAATGTATAGTTGTAGTAGATTCCAATTCAAACGCATTTTATACCGATTCCCTGGGTTAATTAAACTTTACTTGGAACGTTTCTTTGGTACTTCAAGCTTCTCCCTAGCTTATGTTTTAACTATTCTAGAGGAAACGTGATTGATTAGGGCATTTAAAATTGTAATAAATTATAATTTAAAAAACTAAAAAAACACGCTTTAAAGGGAAACCGAACTAAAAAATAAAAAATAATAAAATAGAATAAAGTGATTGATAAAAAAAACTATTTTATTGTAAAAAGTGTGGGGTGCTTTTAACAATATTTTTATAATAACCACTTTTATCGATAGCTACCAATGAAATATTTATAACAATTGATATCTTGCACCCCACGCTTTTTACGATAAAATAATTTTTTTTGTCAATTATTTTATTCTATTTTATTATTTTTTATTTTTTAGTTCGGTTTCCTTATTGTTTTCTTTTTAGTTTTTTAAACTATATTTTACTTTTTAGTTCGGATTGCTATAAAAGCGTGTTTTTTTTAATTTTTAAAAATTCAACTAACCCAGACTAACCCAAACTAACCCAAACTTTTTTTCGAAATTTTTAAAATCAAAATTTTATTTTTTATATTTTTGCATTTTTGTTTCAAATTACTGTATTGTCATGGGTCCTTGATAAATGTGCAAAGTTTCAGTTTAATCTGACGTTTTGAAGTGGATGAAAAATCTCGTCCAAAGAGTCCGTTACAAACATACATACAGGTGAAGCTAATATAAGCGTGAGCCATGTAAATGAGCGCGCTACAGGTCATGCTGGAGCAATTAACCTCACCTTACCTTAATTGCTACTGCCTAGTGAAAATTTATTGTGACCATATACCATCTTAAAATCCCATATTATTTCGGTTATGCACTGATTTTCTATAATGTCGCATAATTACATTAGTTTGTTTGCGTGGCTATGATATTTCAGGAATCGAATTGTCAGCTGGACTTAACATTTGGCCTTGTGCGTATCACAGAAAAGGATTTTTGTGATACTATCCGACCAACCAGGAATTCGTGCTCTAAATCGCTATGCTATCGATCTTTGATTTTTTTAGAATGTTTGTTTTTGGGATCTTTAAAATGTTTGTTTTTGGGAACGTTTCTGGCAGGTTAAATTGAAGATTACAGATAAGGTGTAGATCATATCTGACGGTGTCGCAGTGCAACGTGGTTGAATGGAGAAAACATTACAAAATATGAGTGGATTCCTGGAATTGTTACTGATTTCTCTTTAATTCTACTTACAAAGGCTCTGTGTCTTCCATCCCTTGAGGCAGTTTAGCTGATTTGAGCGCTGTTAGCAGATTAACAGGTAAAATGTAAATTTTTCTTTTTTTGTGTGTTTTATTGTCTCTACTTGTAAATTTTCATCACTTTTGGTTAAGCAAAAACTTTAAAAATGTTGATGTCTCACAGATTTTTTTACTACGTGAAGAGTCCTTCTTCTACACTGAAAAAAAATATTTTAATTTTTTTCCTACAGCATTGTATTGGTTTTTTTGCTTTAGTATGAATCACAATTGTTAAGTTCTTTACAATATTTCCTGAAAAAAGAACGATTCGTTTTAATATTAAGTAATAGGAAATTGTATCAAGATTATTGCAGTACTTATTAATATCAGCTTTAGTACTGAGTCGTGTTTGAATATTCTACAAAATTGTTGTAATCTCAGTATTATAATAAATATTCCTTATTCCACAAATATGTTACTTAACCACATAATTTAATGTTAATATTCCCACAATGGTTTTCTATGAAATTGTTGCAAACAAAAGTATTTATTAGGGTACGTATTACATAACCTTGTAGTAAATAGTGTCAAAGGGATATTATACCCAAGTTATATTTAAAAGGATAATTCATATGCTACGAAATTGTAATCAACTTTCAAATCGTTGTGTGGTAAAAATGTCCACAATATTTTGAAATGTCGTTGAGTGTCCGAACTTTATTGTGTTAAGTGCCAAACTATTATTACTTCTGTATTACAATTTTTAGCAAATATATATTAGAGAAATTTGTACTAAAGTGTTGAAAAGTTATAGTAAAAATTACCGAATTATTTTGGATTTTAAGTATGAAATGCCGATAAGCCAATAAGAAATAAATGAACTCTAAAATTATGGGACAATATCGCGCCTGCCGCTTGTGAATTGTGACCTTGTCCCTTAAAAATATTAATACTACTCATATCGATAATGAAACTATTGGAAAATATGTGTATTGCCAATTATTGTAAACAATTATTATTCTTACTGTAGCTATGTAAGTTTTCTACGAAACAGCGAGTACCTTTTGCGCCCATAATTGTGAAAAATACAAACATCGGAAAAACTGAAAACTGTAATTTTTTAATTGTAATGCACGATACACTTCATAAAACACAGAATTCGTCTTTGATTAGGTATGTGAAGTGATACCAAGGTTTGAAAAAATATATTAAAACGTAAGAAGTACCAAGTGCTTGACTGATGACTTGTAACTTATGACAAAAACGCAGTTGAACCGATCATACCACCTACGGAGGGCTATATACCTACCACAATTAGCATCCAATAGTGATTCTTTGTTCAGTGATATTATTTAATATAGGTGTGTATTATCAATAGTGTCAAAATACATAAGCCAACTTAAACTGAATACTCAAAGTATGCTGAAGTCGAAAATATATATAGGTATTTGATTTTTCTTTTGAACATATCTTTAATGTGGGACTTTGCTATCGAAGCAATTCGTAGCGTCTCAAACTCCCACACAGATGGCGTCCGATATTTCATCTGGCGGCGTATTAAAGTTCTAGTTGAACTATAAACACTGCAAGCTCCTACTATGTCATGTCCAACAATCCGACATTGAAGTGTTGGTGTTATCACTATAATATTGTAGTTGCAGCCGTGATTGCAGCAAAATGCACTACTTTAGGATTACAAGTAAGGTCACTGGCGTTCAATAATAATTGCCACAAAACATATAAATTCATGGCATTCGTTTATCGTAGCCAACGCTATAGTATTGTAAGAACTGATAATCCAGAATTGTAGTAAGTAGTATATCAATCTTGTTGCGTGAATCTATATATTATTGAAAGAGTAAGTACTACAATATATAGCTCAATAATATTTTTAAATGTTGCATTTTCTGCACGGTTATGTGCTAATTGAAAACCACCAGAATAGCCATATAAACTATTTATAGGGAGAATAAGTGCAACAAAAATAAAGCATTAAGTCTTAGTTCATTTGATGCGCTTTACCACAAAAGTTATTATAATTTTTATTACTTAGTGATTAAGAAATATTCACACAAAATTGAGTAGATTTTACTACGCGATCTAATTACAATTGTATAGAAATGAGTACTGCAGATTGATGCCTAGTACCATTTTAGGCGCAAAATATAGGGCTATTTTCTACAATTGTCGTATTGAATACTAATTTTTTTTTCCTGTTCTAGTCGTCAGCTGAGTAGGCGTAGAAAAGTCCTTCATCATCCGAAGCAGTCCCTTGTGTAGTCCTCGCAGGTCGACCTATGAAGTTTAGATAAGTTTTTTTTGTATTTCAACCACTGGTTCATTTCTGACGCCCGCCGGTCGTTCTAATCAGTCTTTGAACTTTTCTTTAAATTTATTTATCACAATTCAACTTTTATTTCTCTGAATCGGTCAGAGTTTCAGTCTAAAAAAACAAAATTTTTCAACGAATATCACAAAATCAACATTTATTTATAATAAATAAAAAATAAATGCAATTTGAAAAAGTTGACCTGGCCTTTTGAAGAAATCACCTCAATCTTTTGATAGGTTTTTTTTTATTTTATTATCTTCCAGTAAAGAATGCCCATTCGATCTTTTCACCTATAACTAACTTGTTAATATTATCACGATTTTATTTATTCTCAAGAGAACACTTCGGTGAAAACAATAGCATGTTTATTCGTCAAAAAACTTAATGAATGTACACTGTACTAGATAACTGTAATGCGCATGCCTTTTCAGTTGAGTTATATTTTGAATTTTTTATAAGTCTTGGTCACTATGTATAATAAAGTATTTAAGAGTTGTGTTTTATTTATTGTTATCTTTAGGTATTTATCTTACCATTTCAACGGCAGACTAGTTTCAGTTGATTTTACTTTAACTACTGAATAGATTTAACTTTGAGATTACTTTACTTTGGCTTTGACTGTGTTATTTTAGAAGGAGCACCCAGTGAGGACCGCACCCATGCGGGCATATGGTCACTAGGGCAGAAGTTTTGCTTTGGGAGACTCAATCCAGAGGTTGCTTTTCCAGAATTGGACCTGGCTGCTAGATTAAAGTTCGAATAATAGATTTAGGACATTCAGGGGGGAATTCGGTGTAAGACAAGGTCTGTCGGACTCGTTGCCCCTTAAGGCTCATTATCGCTTGCTTTGGTCGCATGCGTCATTTATAAATTTGCCTTGTAAGTTTACATACAATTTTTCAAGTTCAAATTCAAACTTAGGACGGTGTGATAATTATTTAGTAGTTTAGGTTAGTTAATAGTTCACAATATATAGTCTTCGGCGACTCTTGCATATTTCTACTCCCCATGGACGTTTGAAGCTGGCCATATGCTGGAAATGTTGCTGAAGACCTTTTTAAGCTGTGGTCAGTCTGCATTTTCGAGTGCCAAATAGGCAGCATTGTTGAATTGAATCTTAGCTAATGTATTCATTTCTAAGAACCCTTGTTTTCAACATTCTCTATGCGTCAGTGCCTCACACCTGGAAGCTCCAATAATCCTGATTATCAATGCAACTGTCATCATCAAAGCATTCGTGGTCAGGTTGTTTTTTCAAAAACCTATTAATATCTTCTCGACTTATTTTATATTTAAGAAAAATCCAACGAGCAATTTCGTTTATAGGTACCTTCGACATTCTAATCATTCCTTATACTTGTCATATATTTTTTCATAAAGACTTTTCCGGTAAACTACCAAGAGTCAATTACTCTCCTTTTGCAAGGATTGTTGCGTGAATAAAATTTTTGAACTTTTTTCTCAAATGGAACTGGAATAGAGAACGGGTGACAATTCAAAGAAACCAATAAATCCAATTAAATTCCGATATCCTATAACTTGACATTGTAACTTTTTTATAGTCTAAGAAGATGATATAGGAGGCTTTCTGGCTACCTCGCTCCATAGTGGGTTCGCCAGTGATATTAAATCTCCAACATCTGGTCTTTCGGAGTTCGGGGCTTCTTTATGACATATTACTTTATTACTATAATGGAGGGAACATTGAATTATTAATATAAGATTATAAAGGCACATGGCGCAGACGGCAAAAAGCGGCGACGACCGTCCGGGACCTTATTATGATTTCATTTTGGCATTGGCAAGTCGAATCGCTTTCATTACGTCGCTCTATGTCTAATTGCTGAATCTCATTTGGCTGCATAATATGCTTTTGGGTCAAATTATGCCTTTCAAATTTGTAATAATGGAGTAGGAGTATAGAGCCATTTTGGTGTTTATTGCTATATATGCCTTTAAAGGATCTAGCAAAGCTGTAGAAATATCTACAGTTACTGCTATATTTTTAGCAAAAGCAGGGGAGGGGTGGAGTGAGGGTAATTATTAACACAAATTTAAACTGACATTTAGATTTAACAAAATTAGTGGTTAAGAGTGTTTTGTGACGTAACGGTAACGGTTCGTCTTTAAGTTCTAATTACTTTCAACAATCGCCTCCCATATTTGGGGATTAAAAAATAATATACTTGCCTAGCTTAGAGGACGCTGTATATTATTAAGATCAAGAGGCAAAATACAATAATTACATTATCTCCCGTACGCAACCACCCATTATAAGCACACAACTGAAGTAAAACTTCTGAAAGAGATACATATAAGGAATTGAGTTATTTAAAAAAAAATTCTCAACTTTTGCCCCTGGTTTCGACACTTTTTCCTTTTTTTTCAACTTCTTTTTCGCCGAAAACCACGTTTCCCAAACTATTTTTTTTATTATTTTTTTGTTCATTATTTCATTTTATAATATACTCTTATTAACTCTCCGAACATTTTTTTTATTATTTTTTTTCTTATTTAGTTTTATAATACTTTTATTAACTTTCCGAACAATCTTTTTTTTTTCTTATTTCGTTTTATAATACTTTTATTAACTTTCCGAACAATTTTTCAATTTTTTCCCATTTTTTCGAAAATTTTTGGGTATTCGGTGAGGTGGAAGTATAATTCCCGATCCGAGGTTCCGTTGCAGAGATATCGGCAAAAAAAGTTTTTTTTTTCCAAAATCACCCCTTAAATTAGAGTCCTGGTCCCCCCCCCCATATGATCAAAGGTAGCCCCCATGAGGCGCACCTACCACAAAATATTTCGACCCCGTAGCGCTTCCCGTTCTCCCGAAATTAATAATTATTTTAGTTTTTTTCTTCTTCCCCCTTTCCTAGCCGAACGAGAGGGGGGGAGGAGGGGCTACGGGCTTCAATTTTCGTTCAGGATCTTTATCTTATCCCGGCTACATGTCCTGAAAATTTCAACCCTCTAGCTATACTGGAACATGCTTAATTAAAGGGGCGTTTCATTTTGATAAGCGTTTCACTTTGATAAGCATTTTTCCTTACTTTACACTCGCTAAAGAAGTTTCACTTCAATGAGTGCATCATGAGTCTCACTTTCTAAACCCAATTTTAAATAATTTAATAATTTTACAGTCACATTAATTAATATTCTTAAAATTAGTCTCCATTTAGTCTATTAAATACGTTCTTTACCGCAATTTTTTTTTAATTATAATTATTTAATTTTATTTTTCATGTCGGCAGTTCTTGGAAACGTTCTTTCTATTTTTTGCTATATGCGCACATTTTTATTATTATTACCCTCTGTTGATGTATTGTTTTGTTTCGTCTTATTTTATTTTTTCTTAATGCTTGTATATGACCAAAACACAAGCGCTAATCTGTCCTTTGGTCTAATTTATATATTTCTAAATTATTATTTGATACAAGAAAGCTCTGTTATTGTTAAAAACATAATATACTAAGAGATCTTTCCTCTAAGATTTTTAAATCGAGGGCAGCTAAAAACATAACATTCCTAGTTTCCCATTTCACTACATTCACAGAAGTATGAACTCCTACTCTTTACATCTCGCCCCTTTTCTATGCTCTATCCACTGTCTGCGCGCGCACCCGGATTCTGTCAATGTACGCTCATTTGTTAAAGGTCATCTGTCAATCAGGATTTGACATCTGTTATTGGTTATTGACGTGAAACTTCTTTAGCGAGGGTAGTAGGTCCGCAAAAATGAAACGGAAATCAAAGTGAAACACTTTAATGAAGCATGTTCCAGTATAGAGGGCTGACGAAAAAAATTAATTTAAAAAAATACAAATTAGAGAAACGCGGTTTTCGGTGAAAAAAAGGCAAAGGAGTTAACCTACGAGGTCGGGGATGACAAAAATGAAAGGAAAAAAAATTGATTTTATCCTAGTCAATCAGAGATATAGAAACAGCTTCACTTCTGTGAAAACGTATCCAGGAGCGGATATACAATCAGGTCGTAACCCGGTAGTAGAAGAAATAAATGCTAGAACAAAAAAATCAAAAAAGAAGAATAACAACATAAAATACGACTTACGAAAGATGAAGGAGACTAATGTAAAAACACAAATAGAGAGGGAGTTAGCTGGAAGATTAGTAGCATCGGACGATACTAGAAATATAGAAGAAGAAATAAATAGATTAAACAATATAGCGGAGGAGAATAAAAAGGAGACGCTGAAGAAAGGTGAAACAAGCATGAAAAAATCGTGGATGACTGATGAAATTCTGAAGCTGATGGAAGTGAGAAGGGGTTTCAACAACGTAGATATTGAACAATATAGAGGGACACAGAAAATTATAAGACAAAAAATAAGAGAAGCGAATGAAATAGACATCAGAGATAAATGTGTAGAAATTGAACATCCCCAAGAGAAACACGACAACTTCAACGTACACCGAAAAATAAAGGAAGCCACTGGAAGATACAAGTCAAGACAGACAAATAAACTCACAAACAGCGAAGGAAAGATAATAATTGAGAAGGAAGAAATCAAGAACACTTTTATACACAACACTAGATAACACAGTTATATATTGAACAACTGTTCCAAGATGAAAGACCAGAACCAGCCATAGTAGAAGCAGAAACCGGACCAAATATCTTAAGTGCAGAAGTAAGAACTATAATAAAGTAAGTTAAGGATGGCAAGGCTCCAGGCCCAGATAATTTTCAGTCGGATGTCTTGAAACTTACGGACGATGAGGGAATCAAATGGCTGACCAAGATATTCAAGATCATATACAACACGGGTATTATCCCTCTAATGGCTTTAATCGGAGTTCATAGCGATACCAAAAAAGTCGAAAACCAAAAAGGACGAGGAATATAGAACAATAAGCCTCATGAGTCACCTATTGAAAATATTCATAAAAGTCATACACAGAAAAAATCTATAAAATATGCGAAGAACAGACAACGTCTACGCAATTCGGATTTAGAGACGTAGTCGGAACAAGAGAAGCTTTATTCAGCGTACAAGTCCTCGTTCAAAAAGCATTTGATAGGGTGCAACATCACAAGATGATAGAAATCCTGAAAAAGACGGGTATAGACGATAAAGACCTAATAATAATAATAAACCTGTATTGGAATCAGATAGCGAGTGTAAGAGTGGAAGAAGACCAAACCGAGACAGTTAAAATTTTGTGCGGAATAAGACAGGGGTGTGTATTGTAGCCACTACTATTTAACATTTATTCTTGCAGTGTATATTACAAGGGAAAGTGAAAGGAAAGAGAAGCGCGGGAAGAAGAAGAATCTCATGGCTAAAAAATGCAAGAACTTGGTTTTCCACCGAACTATTCCGTGCAGCTGTAAACAAGGTTAGATTAGCCAATATGGTAGCCAACGTCTGGAACAGATAGGCATCTGAAGAAGAAGAAGAGTACGAAAAAATTATAATAAAGTTAAATAAAATAAAAAGAACGCAAAATATTTAGGACCTTCTTACCATTAAGTCGAAGCCTAGACCCAAGGCATATTAGGTCAGAATGTGCATCATAAAATATCCTTGGATGAATGAATGATTTTAAATGCGGACAGCATATATCCCCTGCACGTAGGCCACCAGTCTGATATTTTTTTTATTGAAATGAATGCAATTTAAAAATAATAGAAACAACTTTAATTGTAGCATAATAAATAATACCTTAGCTCGAAATCGAATGGTATAATCAGGTGAAGGTGCCGAGGGTTAGCATCAAGCATCAGCACTAATTACTTTTCTGAAATCGTATTGATGGGGCCTTAAACCCAACTCAATTTAAAATAAGCTTTGAAAATATACTTGAATAAAATGAAAATAAAGTGAAATAGTATAAAATAAAAGCAAATTAAAGTTATTTAAATGAAATTATTTTTAAGACACTAAAACGATACTTCCCTGTTTGAGCTGCTTTAATTTTCTTTATATCTTTTGGTACTTCTTCCTCATCAGAAGACAAAATATGAATCAAATACCTTCTTTTTTCCTTTTACCTTGACTTTCTTTGGCTTTCTCACGTTTCAGTTTTCGTTCCAGCTTTGCTTTTTCCTTCCACTCTTTTCCAGACTTCTTTTTTGTGTTATATTATCGACAGCTCCTAGATGTTATTACAGATGAAATTTTCTCTCTCTTCTTTTTCTTCGTTGTAGTTTCTTCATCTTCCTACCAAAATGAGCTTTTTGGCGCCATAGGCAATTGGCTTCGATCAAAGTAAATTCGTACTCTTGGTCAAGTTCTGGCTGATCATCTGAGTCATATAAGGATGCTTCTCAAAAAAATGGAAAATCACTTGCTATCGATGTAACTCTCTTACTAATTTCAGAAGATGAGGTTTTCAAGTTTGAAAACTTTTAGCTTATTCCGACCAACACTAATTTGGTTGTTTCCTTGGAAAATAGGGAAGATTAACCCATTTCCTTCTTTTTGGATAGATTCCACGAGATTACTTATTGGTTGATATCTACCATCAATAAAATCACTAAATAGAGCGATAACGTGATTTACAAATAAAATATTCTGAATGTTTACTTTCGCGGATTATTAAGAATTATTGCACCTCTCCATTTTGATTTCCTTCTGCGTTTGGTTTTATATAAATGCCCATTTTGTTTGAAAAGCCAGGAAATACTCCACGGGTGAATCTAAAATATTTAAATTTGGTTATTGGCTTATAATTTTTTTTTCGTATAAAATTGCTTCGAATATATTTTGAAGGCTCACACTGGGTTTATATCAGGCAAATTGCTGGTATGGATCTTGAATAGCTTCTTTAGCCATTTTTTAACATGTTCTTTCCCTTTACCATTTTTAATAATTGATTGCATCAAAAATGACAAAAGAGCTGTACTTTAATGAAGCATCTGTATCTTATTGAATCGCATTAAAGTACAGTCAGTAAATGTCTAATAAATCAATTAAAATATAGGAGAGGAGTAAAAAAGTGTCTTATAAACCCTCTGCTCATAGTTATATTTTTGTCTTTCTTTACATCGCTGAAAATAAGAAAGTTAAGTGGGTGGGACGTTATACGCGATTACCCTAAACAATAGGTTAGGACCCCTACCGATGACGCTTTATTAAAAAATTCTCAAGATAAATAAGGGTGATGCGCCTCATTAGAATACTTAAATTTGCATATATTTAACGCATCTCGCCTCACAATCTGTTTGTGATTCGTATTTATGTTCTTTGTGTACGTATTTGTATTATGTGACTTTATATTTCGAGCTCATAGTTTTAAGCGGGTGGTTTTTTTTCTCGGGGATGTTGTTCTGAGGTTTAAATCTACCATAATGATCGTTTTTGGTGAGAAAAAGGATTAAGTCAAACAGTGTGTTAAAGGAATTTTAGGAAATGATGTGTTTTCAACTGCTTCAATCTAAGAACTTCACAACTAGACCATCCAGTGACAGAGCTGAAGAGCATCAAAATCAATTGCCAATTGCAATAAATAATGAAGGCAATTTTTAAAAAGGTGAATTTCAACTAAAAAAAAACGTTGAATGATTTTCAGCTTCTTGCTTACAATAGTAATACTTCTCCAATTAATTCCAGGGTAAAATCTAGTAATATGTGTCCATGTTGTGCTATAGAGTTCTGACCACATCTTTTTTGACAAAATCTGTTCGTTCATTGTTCGCCGGAGAGAGAGAAGGGGGCCACACATGTGCCTGCCTTAAACAAAAGTATATATTTAATATTATGTAAGTTTCAGAAGCTCAAACTACAATTTTCTTTCTAGGGTAACCTTGTCTAATATTTTTGCACACTAATTCCAACACTTTTATATCTCGTATCATTGGCCAGAGTCCTAGACGGTCTTTTTATGCTCTTTTTAGTTGGTTTTGAGTTGGAATTAAAAAAATAATAATAATTTTCAACTTGTTATTTACAACAAGTGATTCAAATTCGTTTTCATTTATACAAAAGCGCTTTGCGTTAAATTGCAATAATTTAGTGCATTACTTTATATGAGGTACCTCATTGATAAAATTGTTAAGGGAAAACGCAATATATTTAATTCTAGTGAAAGCCATATCACGATATCATCCGCATATTATACCACAAAGGTCCCTTGCCCATTGATGTTGGCCAATGAGTTAATAATATAAATAGAAAATAGTACCTAACGCATCAATGGGTGGGACGCCTATTTTTACCGATAAATGAATCACTAGTGATATTATCCATTTTTAGTACAATAATAATTTATCTTGTGGAGATAGCTTTAATACTGTGATTCTCACCCTTTCATACTTCAGCGAGTTTATCATGAAGCATCCAACACAATGTATATGATGTTGCCACTTATGCGAAAAGCAATATTGAGTATGCCCATCTAATTTCGTCGAGGACAGTAAACGAACTACACAATGTGTCGATAAAACTGGAGGAGTTCACCATAAATAATATTTATAAACCACCCAATGTGATATGGCTATTGGATGTTCTGCCAACTACTGCCCACCCATCAATATATGCTGGAGACTTCAATAGTTACCATGGCCAATGAAAATATGCACGCGACGATGAATGTGGTGTTGCGTTGAGTGAATGGGCTGATAATAATAATTTATACTTGGTTTTTGATGCCAAGGATTTGGGAACCTTCAGATCGGCTGCTTGGCGGAGAGATTATAACCCAGATCTTTGCTTTTGTATCTCGGGATGGCGGAGACCACCCAATACCTATGTCCAGAAAAGTCTTGCCTAATTTTCTACACAGCCAACACAGACCTGTTATACTGGACATAAGACTTTCCGTCCCTATAATGAGGTCTGTTCCTCGACCCAGATGTAACTTCCACAGGGCTGACTGGCAGAGTTTTGCCGATCACCTAGATATATACATTTGCTTTATTCCATCAGAGCCTAAATATTACCACCCATTTGCAGATGCAGTTCTAGCTGCTGCTAAGAAACATATTCCTCGTGGATACCGAAGGGATTATATACCAGGATGGGATGAACACTGCGAAAAACCCTATGATTAATACAGCAGCAGTGGTGATAGTGCTATTGCGGACGACCTCCTTTACAGTCTTGACGCTGCTAGAAATGCGCGCTGGACGGAGATGGTTGAGAACATAAACTTCAAGCAGAAAGGCATGGGGCATGCTGCGTAAACTTGGTGAGGCCCCCAACAAATCTGGCCAGAGGCCTGGTATTTCAGCCAACCAAATCTCCAATCATATACTGGAAGCTTCTAGAGTAGCCCGTGACAAACAACACACTACCAAAATAAAACGAGAACTTGCATCTCTAAGAGCTCGATGCCCAAATGACTCAAATTTCTCCGCACCCTTCACATTGTCCGAACTGGATGAGGCCCTAAAACAGACTAAGCATGGCAAAGCACCTGACTTGCATAATATACAGCAAATAAATGGCTAGTCCGCTTCTTCTCCAATATCTTAGACAGGGGATCGGTGCCCAGCGAGCTTAAAAGTACAAAAATAGGGGCCATTTTGAAACCTGGTAAACCAGCTGATCTCCCACAAAGTTTTAGACCAATTTCCTTGCTTAGCTGTAAGTACAAACTGCTGGAGAGACTTCTATATAATAGAATGAGCGGCCCCGTTCTGGAACAAATCCCAGTCAAACAGGGGGTTTCCGGCCCAACAGTAGTTGCTGCGACCAGGTGCTAGCTTTAACAACTTTCATAGAGGCTGGTTTTCAAGAAAGACTTAAAACATCTGCCGTGTTTGTGGACCGGTCCGATGCGTACGATACGGTCTGGAGAGAGTGGATGATTTACAAATTACTAAAAACAACTTGCTGCCAAAAAACGACAGCTCTTCTCAATAACATGATAAGCAACAGGTACTTCCGCACTTACCTGGGAGATAATATGAGCAGGGATTGAATAATGACCTACCACTGGGCTCGGTCCTGGCTCGTCTATTGTTCAACCTGTACATCTCCGACCTCCCCGAAACCAGGTCGAAAAATCTTGCTATGCTGATGATATCGCTCTCGCCTACAGAGCTAAAGATTTTGGACAGGCGGAGACAATTCTCACAGAAGATCTAGCCGCCCTCAGCTCTTACTTTAAAAAGTGGCGACATAAACCGACTGAAAGCAAAACTGAGGTATGTGCATTCCATCTGAACAATAAACAATTTAATGGAAACACTCTTCGTCACAATAAGCACCCGAAATACCTTGGCGTCACCCTCGACCGTACTCTTTCATATAAGAAACACCTTGAGAATACCGCTGCTAAAATAAAAACACGCAATAATATCATCCAAAAGCTGTGTGGAACAACATGGGGAGCTTCAGGAAATATCCTGCGTACATCATCCATCGCCCTGGTTTTCTCAACAGTCGAGTATCGTGCTCTAGTATGGCTAAACAGCTGTCACACTAACTTGATCGATGTCCAGATGAACCACACCTTGCGACTAATAACTGGAACAATCCGACCAACATCCACTTACTGGCACTCCTTGCCGAACAACATCTACCCTACCCACCTGCAATCCGTAGAACTCAGGCCTTACTTAGAGAGCACCGCAAAATACAGGATAACCTAGAATTACCGGTACAGGAAGATATATCTACTCTACAACGCAATAGACTCCGCTCCATAAATCCACCGTTATGGCAAGCAGAACAACTATCTTCTAACAATGTAGAAATAAGAAACTTATCGAATCAACACTGTCGATCTATTGTAAATCCCGAAGAGCGAGAGTGGTTTGAAAGATACAGCTTCGACACTGCAGGCACCACATATTTGGTGAGCTAGAAAAAAATTCTTCCTTCAGAAGCTTTTCTGATGTTCCATTGTTTTTCTAGTAACGCCGCAGAAAAGTTTCTGAAGGAACCTACCACTTTTGTATACAACATTTTTTTCTACCTCACCAAATAAAGAATTTAGGAGAGGGGTTCAGTAATAATCAGATACCCGACATTCTTGCAATTTACGTGGTAACTATTATAGCTAGACCCAACAAACCTTATATTACTGAACTCGTCTTAAAGAGCTCTACCGATATCCGGAAGAATAGACAGGGTGTCCCATTTAAAAAAACATTAATTTAATTTGCACGGTAGAATTTCTATGTTCAATTCTTTTTCTAGTAACACCGCAGAAAACTATATGAAGATCCTTACAACTTTTGTATTTAACATTTTTTTATACGACAGTTTTTATAAATAAAAAAGTTAACGGGGGGTTACATTTATAACCGGACACCCTGTACATAGTACATAGTATAATAATATTTCTCCAACTAATTCTGAAGTAAAATTCAGTAATTTATATCCATGTCTTGTTGTAGAATTTTGATCTTCACTTTTTTGACCATATCCTTTATTCCATCGACCTCCGGAACGGGAGACAGAGGCCACACGTGTGCTTGCCTTCTTGCCTTAAACAAAAGTAAATATTTAATATTATGTGAGTTTCAGAAGCTCAAACCCCAATTTATGCTGTTTTTAGTTTGTTTTGAGTTGGGAATTTTAAAAAATTTAACAATTTTAAACTTGTTACTTACAACAGGTGATTCAAATTCATGTTCGTTAATGCAAAAGCGCCTTGCGTTCAATTGCAATAATTTAGTACAGTACTTTATACTAGTCACCTCATTGATAAAATCATTAATGTATCTCGTGAAGATAGCCTTACTACTGTGCTTATCAACCCAGTTCAAAAAGGATGGCAGTACCGAACAATTAGCAAATACAGAAGAGATTAAAATGTGAAAACCCGGTCCATAAGAAACAAGAAACGGCTTCTTGAAGCTTTTTTTGAGGGTTTGAACTAAAACATTGCCTGCTTATCGGAGTATTGGGCTAAGGGCAGAGGAAGCCGATAGTCTACAGGTGGATCTCTTTAAACTGGTCAGTTACTTCTTAAGGCCTATCCATGCTGGCGGAGGAGTGGCCATCTATGTAAATAACCTTTGTAGTATATTAGAGTTATAACCTTCTTGATTATTGTGTAGAAGAATGTTTTGAATGTTGTGGAGTATATATAAATGATTTTAATTTGTATGTTGTAGCAGTATACAGGCCTCCATCAGGTAGTTTTCATACATTTCTTAGTACGCTGGAGGAAATTGTAAACAAAATAGGATTACATAAAAAAAATTTTGGTGGGGATTTTAATGTGCATTTTAACACGGACCAGTCAAGGGCCCTTGAGCTTTGGGATGTATTACAGAGCTATGGTTTTATACAAACAATAACCAACAACACAAGATCAGAGGCATGTTTGGATAATATATTTATTAATTTTAGTACTGATTCCTTTGCATCCGGAAATATAGATCCTGGTATATCTGATCATATGGGGCAGAAGGTGCAACTGGCTATTGACGTAAGAAAGGGTGGCAGCAGAATATGTAAGCCGATCACTCTGAGAGGTATGGCAGAGTTCTTTGATCTGGTCTCCTCGTGTTAGTGGGGGGTTTAATTCTGATGAGTGTATGGAGGTTGATCAGTGTTTCTCAAAGTTTTTGGCAAACTTGGAAGAGGCATTTGCTCGATCATCTCTAGAAAGAAACTTTAAAGTAAGATCTGATCAAAACATCAATTGGCTCACTAATAACCTGAAATTATTGCTTAAACATTTGCAATTCTTGAGTGACGCCTCACGACAGTATGCTACCTTAGAACTTCAACAGCAATTTAAAGATTTTAAAAAAAGAATATAAACGAGCTATAAAGCAAGCCAAAATAGAAGGTAATGATGAGTTTGTAACTGCAGCCCAAAATCCTTCAAAAGCTGTGTGGCAGGTAATAAAAAATAATATAGGTTCAGTAAATAAATTAAAAAAAACAACAGCATTCCAAATATATCAGTCGAAGAATTTAATGATTTTTTTTTCTAATATCGCAAAAGACACGGTTAACAAAATACATATTTCCCAACATGATCCAGTTGAGATATTGGACTGCCTAAACTTAACAAAGGATATGTTCTCCTTTTCTTCTGCCTCTTATATAGAGATTAGAGATATAATAGATAACTTAAAAAACAAAGAAAGCCGTGATATATTTGGTCTAAATGTTAGGTTGATCAAATCAGTGAAGAATGTTATTGTGGCTCCCCTTACTAAGCTAATAAATCGTTGCATCAAAAACAATGTCTTTCCTCACATACTTAAGATTGCTCAGGTGATTCCCATATATAAGAAGGGAGATCCTAACCAATTTCAGAGTTATAGACCAATTTGTCTGTTGCCCATAATCTCAAAAATATTGGAAAAATGCATTGCAAATCAAATAGTGAAATTCTTTGAGGAACATTACCTCTTCACTTCCTGTCAGTTTGGGTTCAGAAGGGACCGGAATACTGTTTTGGCAATGTTGGACCTGGTAGCATTCATCATGGAGTCTTTTTACAACATGGAGTTCGCCAGTGCCTTGTTTTGTGATCTGAGTACTTATATTACTTTCCAGAACAATTTACCGAAATATATACATATTGATGCTGTTCACTATAATCTGCTTTATAAAATCGTTATTGATATATCAGAAATATAGCTAATGATTTTGTGCCCAATATAGTAATTAATCTATTG
>MU184384.1:19091-126930 GCA_016904865.1 Pissodes strobi | reverse complement strand
ATATATATATATTGTTTTGTGCCCTATCCAGTAATTTTTAATCTACCATGGAACTTTCGTATATATACCTATGTAAACCATTATAATTACATATATTTTGTTCGTGTGCCCGACACCCTATTTCATAATATAAGGTCGAATTGACTTACATATTTAATGTAATTTGTAATTGATGTAATTTTTTATTTTAGTACTGTTATTCAATTGTTACCTATACATTTGTATATAACCCAGATTTTGTACCATTTTATAGGTTATATGAAGTCGATACGGCTACCAAAGCCGTATCGGTAAATTGTTAATATATTCGATTTATTTAATTTAATTAAACGTCTTTCTTTTCGACCATAAAACGCACCAATAATACAATAGTTACTCTTGTCGCTTGCCTAAAAGCTCCCGTTTTCTTTTAATGAATAATATTATCATTACCAATTCCTATTTAGGCCTTGATACAGCTCGCAGGGTCCTAAATATTTAAATATAAAACCTTTCTTGCTTCCGCTCGCCAGGAAAGGTTTATAACAATCTGACAAACAAAAACAGGTCGCGACAGTCATTCGAGGCGGGAGAAGGGGGCCACACGTTTGTTTGCCATAAACAAAAGTAAATATTTAATATTATGTGAGTTTCAGAAGCTCAAATCTTAAGTTTCTTTCGAGGTATTCTTGTTCAATATTTTTGCACTTGAAGAGTCCATTAGTTAAATATTCTTTCAAAATATATGCCTTGTATGGATGTAGTGGATCCTAATTACAATACTTTTATATCTCTTTATTGGAGTGAAAGTACCTATTATTGATCAGATTCCTAGTCTAGTTTTGTTCATTTTGGTTTGTTTTGAGGTTTGGAATTGCATCTTTCATTGTTTTTTTAGTTACAACTTTCTCATTTTAGTTACTTTAGAAACTGGGTTGATTAGAGCTTTTAAAAGTGTAGAAACGGATGAAAACAACCACATAAATATGATCGCTATATGTCATTTTCGAACAACGCAATTCAACAAGATTTATCTCGAAGATTATGGCTCTTGTCAACGACAATTATGTTAACAAATCAATTCGCCTATTTACTTAATAACGCAAACCGTGAAAAAAATCGGCTTAATAAAAGAATCTTTCCACGATGAATAATAACTTCCTCCATTAGCGAAGTTTTTCGTAATTCCGGAGGCCATTTTCTTTTTTCATCAAGCCGAAAATCATTTGTGTTTCCCCGTATTTCCTCATCAAGAGTCCGAGAGCGATCTCGAGCGAACGAATCGGTTGCATTTGACAAGTAAAAAATTGTATAGGGCTGTGTTTAATTATTCCTCATTTACTAAATTAATCTTTTTCTTTTTGCCCCTTATTCTTAAGCCGTTCGAGAGCGACGACGAGTTTTTTTTATTCCAGGGCCTGATCCTCTTCATAATTTGGATTTCAATAAAATTTGGTAGCTGAAATGGATTTTAAGTAAGCAAAATCATTAAGGCAGATGCTTCTTTGCATTAAATTGTTTGTTCTATGGATTGGATTTTCACTATTCCCAGATGGATTAACTTCCGAATCATTTTCTATTTTTTTGCATACCGACCTGTGTAGTTTCGTCCAATTTTTTAAAATCCGACACTCCGCATTTAATTGCTTTTTTAAATGGATTATTCAAAAGGCGAGTGGCAACTTTCCTTTAATTAAATCTTTTAATTGTATTAATTTAATTCAAAACTTAAGGAGGGAATAGGATGATGAGGAACATAATATTAAATTTGATATTTTGGCATTTTTTGGTCTACTGTCGATTTTTTTGTAATAAAATTGCAACAGGATAATAAGTTGTAACTCACTTTTCCTTAAAAGTTAAAAAGAGAGTTCCATTTATGGTGGATCACCATATTACTAAATCTTATAAAATTCTAACAATGCAGTATTTTTCTGATAGCATACCTTTTGGTCGTCTAGTATAGAATATATTTTTAAACTCATGCGATTTTTATAATCACAGCATCCGATATATGTCCTTTCTTACCCCATTTAGCCCAAATATAAATCGCTTAAGGAAGCATCGAAGCAGCACACAACAAATAAATCAGCCCCAACACGATTCCAATATGGAGCGGAGCTTTTTTCGCATATAAGGGAGGCCATATTTCAAAAACGTAAGCAACATACACTTGTGAAAGGCCATACATCATCCGCCGCTTTACAGTTTTTTTTGCGCACATAAATTTTAAACCCTTTCTTCCGATACAGAATCGAATCGGATCCCGATTCCAAACCAATAAATACTGATTTACGCACTAATAGCCGGGAAAAAAGTATTTTATTTTGCTATAACGCGTCACATAAATCGTTGAGGACAAATTTAGGGACTGTCGCCTGTATCTGTTGAATATTAAGGGGTTTTGTTCGGAATTAATTTGGAAAAACTTACGCGGGTTGATTTATCCTAGGTATCAGTTATTTGTGAAACTAGAGAGGTATAATACCTAAGTAAGATAAATATATATTTAAATATTTATTATTATTATTATTATTATTATTATTATTATTATTATTGCTATTATTATTATTTTTTTTCTCTCAGATTTCTCTGATCTTAAAGTCTAGATCGGCTATTATTAGCAAGATATAGACTACGGTCCTATTGCTCTAGGAAAGACCGGACTATGTTTGTAGCGTCTAAAATAACAGACTTCTGCATTGTTCGATAGGTCTTCCAGAGTATTCCTATGTCCCTTATACCGTTCTTTAAAGTCTTCGGTATTAGTCCCATGGAGGAGATGATGATCGGCACCACTGAAGCTCCCACATTTCTTGGATTTCCCGTCTCAGGTTGGTGTACTTGGTTATTTTCTCAGTGTACTTTAACTCAGTAGCGCTTTCTTGTCTCTCTTGTATACAATGGTATATTGTGTTCCACTGTCTTATCAGTTATAATACCGTTATCCCAATAGATTTTAACCCGTTCGGTTTCTACCACTGGCGGTGGTTTATAGCGATAGTAAGGTTCACTGCTATCTGGCATTATTTTGTGTAACTTCAGGAGTTCGAGGTATATTATCGCAGCCACTTTGTCGTGTCTTTCCAAATATTTTGTGCCTGCTAGGTTTTCGCATCCACACAGGATATGTTCAATGGTCTCCGATTGACTGTTGCACTTTCTACATTTATCCGTCATAACCTGTTCTTTTAGGATATATTTTTGGTAGTTTTTGGTGCTTAATACCTGGTCTTTTATGGCGACCATAAATCCTACTGTTTCAGGACAAAGTGTAGCCATCCGAGAGATGCACCCTTATCGATGTATTCTTTCTCCACGTTTTAGTGGTAACGTCCATGCAACTCTTTGGATGCCCATTGTGTGATTTTGTCTTGGTTGGTGGTCATATTTGGAAAGTGTAAGTGGTTCCTCTGACTCAGATTTAGTGGGGTTCATCCTGTGTCAGCTTTTATAACAACTCTATGCAGGTTGGATTGTGCATTGTAGAAGTAATTACTGATGCCCTCAATCTGGGTATTGCATACTATTACTGCATCCATGATACCTCGTCCGCCTAGCTCCCTAGGGAGTGAAACTCGCTCTTTTGAGGCTCTAGGGTGGTGCATCCTGTATTTGGTCAACATAACTCTAACCATTCTATTTACGTCGTCCAGATCTGTGTGGCTCCATTTAACAATCCTGAAGGAGTACCCTATCACTGGAATGGCATAGGTATTAATAGCCTTTGTTACGTTATATAAGTTTAACTTAGTTTTGAGGATATTCCGCAGTCTTCTTTTAAGTTGTTCGGTAAGTATCTCCTTAATCTGCTTGTGCTCTATTTTGTTCGTTTGGAGAATACCTAGATATTTGTAGGGGTCTTCTCTCATAGATGTTAATACAATCTCCTTATCCAATCTCACTTCGGGAGCATTCTTTAGTTTGCCTCTCTCGATGGTAACAGTTTGGCATTTGCTAATTCCGAAAGTCATGCCTATGTCGGAGCTCATTTTGTGAACCAATTTAAGGGCAGTTTCAAGGTGATTCTTATTGGCAGCATATAACTTTAAGTCGTCCATTTAGAAAAAGTGACTAATTGTCTTAGCCTCATTCGTTGTTTTGATGGTAAATCCATACTTTGTTTATTTAAGCGCATTAGATAGGGGGTTCAGAGCTAGACAAAAGCACAGAGCGCTGAAGGAATCACCCTGAAAGATGCCTCTTCTAATGGTAATCTCTTTGGATTCGATGTTAGTATCACCAGATCTTATGGACAGCCTCGTACACCACGTCGTCATTGTACTTTGCAGGAACCTTATCGTGCGGTCATCGATGCCATATATATCCAACACCTGTAGCAGCCAGTCATAGAGGATAGAATCAAAGAAAGGCCTTTTGATAGGCTATATATGCCATATAGAGATTTCTATTTTTCTTTCTCGCCTGCTCCAGTATTACCGAATCAATTATTATCTGCTCCTTACAGGCTAGAGCTCTTCTTCTGCATCCTTTTTGCTCTTCTGTTAGAATGGTATTGGTTTCCAGATATTTGTAGACTTTATTGGTTATTCCTGCTGACAGTATTTTGTAAAGTGTGGGCAGACACGTGATAGGTCTATACTGGGAAGGGTCTTGGGTGTTGTTACTTTTAGGTAGAAGGCGAGTGTGGCCTTTAGTACGAAACTGAGGCATTAAATTCGGGTTTTCAAGAATGTCGTTGAATTTTTGGGCAAGGTAAGTATGTGTGCTCTTAAGCTTTTTGTACCAGAAATTCTGAATGCCGTCTCTGCCTGGCGCTTTCCAGTTCGCAAGTTTACTTGTGAGTGTCCTAATGTCTTGCTCATTAAAGTGTATGGGGTCCATCTGACATTCTCTGTACATCTGTTTTTCGGTGTTAATCCATGGCGAGTCTTCTTTATGTCGGATTGGTTGTGCCCATATTCCAGCCCAGAAGTTTTCGACGTCTTCAAGCTTAGGTGGGTCATTTTTTGTCTGATGGTTGTTTCTTTCAAGATTGCGATAAAAGTTTCGCTCACTTCTTGAGAACTCAAGGTTTTGTATTTTTCTCTGGTGACTCTCACGATATCTTCTTAGCCTGCTGGCCGCAGCAGCTAATTTCTGCTTAAGGGTATCCATTTAGTTCGTAAGGACATTACGCAGACCAGTTTCATTGGACTGGTGGATCTGTCGTGTCACATCTTCGGGTAGGCCTCTAATCAGCTTGTTGGTTCTATTTCCTCTCACCATTTGTTGTGCTCTACCTACTTCTCTTCGAAGTTTGTCTATCTTCGTTCGCAGTCTATATTCCCATGCCGCCATCTGTTGTTTCCGTTTTCTTGTTTTTTCACTCTTATAGATTTTCTGTCCATTTTCATCAACTGTACTAATTGCTGCACAGTACACGTGTAGGTGGGTTTCCTCTAAGTTCATATTGCCATCTAAGGTGAAGGAGGGTATTCGGTTCGTTTCTGCGATAATTGCACTGACTGCGGGCTTAAAGTGCAATTTGGGAATTCTAGGTCTAGAGCATGGATCTGTGCCTCTATACTCAGCCAGATGCTGATTAAACTTTTGCATCCAGCTTGACTCCTCATTAGTGTCATTAGTTTCCGTCGGGTTATTTTCCACTTCTAGGTGGAGGTTATTATCTGCTGGGATGGGTTCTCTATCTTCTATTTGCTCATCATTATTCCCTGGTTCCTCGGCTTGTAGTTCAGCCTGGATTTCATCCTTGATTTGGTCTATTATTGGTTGCGGGAGCAGATTTCTTCTCAGTATTGCTGCTCGTTGATCTGCTATTCTCTGTTCAGATAGATGGTCGAGGTGGGGGGGCGTTTCGAGTGAAGTCATCGTGCATTCTTCTACGATACATTATAAGGTCGGTTCCTAGTGCAGTGGCTCTATAGTAGGCGCGCATGACATTTTTGTTATCTTCATTGCTCCATTTTATGCGTTTTGTTTGTTGCTGTTCTGCCATGGTGGGTACAGGTGGTTGCTGCACAACACGTTGGGCAGTGTGAGGATCTTATTGTTGAGTGCCCTCATCATTGTTGCTAACGAAATTTATTATACAATACAATACAATACACTCGGGAGATCGATTGCGTGGGTTGTCCGTGTTCCTTGTTGTTCTTGTGGTTCCAGTTCGAAGGTTGGCGCCACTCGCTTCTACAGGCTGTTCATCTGGACGGTTCTGAGAGGGGCCAGCCCTCAGCCCTGAGTTTTGCTTCTTGTCTTTGGAGCTTATTTAATCACGTAATTCCGGATGCTGCCCCGAATCACGGTGTTTCCTCCCTCTCGCGTCAGCCCTGCATCTTCACCATCCACCAGGGTTGGTTACCTGATCTCTGGATCCATCACAGGTTCCCGGGGTTCACCAGCTTGGAGGGGCGAGTAGGAATTGAGTAGGAGAGGCTATAAGAGACGCTTCACTACCCCTTTGAACCCCCTCACTACCCGTTTGATATTATTATTATTATTATTATTATTATTATTATTATTTAAAACATTGATTTCAAATTTCGAAATTATTTATGATAAAACCACTCTGAAAATATATTTTTTTTGCATATTTAAGTAATTCTTAAACGAATTTAACATTTTTAGAAAACTTTAAAACCGTAAGTCGTTTGAAAAATATAATTAAATCATTGCGATATTAAAGATTTAAATACATTTTAAAAAGATTCAAAATCATAAATCATTTCAAAAGGATTTAAATCGTTCCAATATCCGAATCATATTCGAGCTTGCATAATTCACTATCTCAACTAGCAGTGACTCAAGCCTTTTCGAAAATCCATTAGGGACAAACTTCGTTTATTAGTTTTATTCCAGGAAATTTATCAGTTGAAAATGTTGATAGAAAAAATATTTAGATCTTTTACAAAATGGCTTTGTCTCGAGAAAATTATTTAAATTGTTTCGGAAGGATTTAAATTCAAAAAAATAATTTAATTTGTTAGAAAATGATTTTGATATTTGGTTAATCGAAAAATGTATGTTTCGAATATTTTCTTAAAAGGAAAAGTTTCTTTCATTTATGATTTAAATCTTTTTTATTATGATCCGTTGCATTCTGCCTAAGTTTCACTTTTCCTTTAGAACGCGAAATAGCATATTGCATAACAAGTGTTGAATAGTACTAGTTTTCGAACGAGGAGGTTTCTAGCACGCGGCGTTAATCGGTTGGAAGGGTACTTTCATCCACTCCACAGATCTTCCTAGATCTGTGCTTTCACCCGCATAATAGTTTTTCCTATGTATTTATGAAAATGTGAAAAATAGCACAGTTAACGTGGTTAGAAAGCGCCTTATATCACACGCATGTTGAATAATTTCTCAGCACACGCGTTGAAAAATAATCTCAACCAGGCTCTATTTAAATTTCCTATCTTAATTGGTTCTTTTTTAAATCGCAATTATTAGAGGCTTTGTGAAATGAATAATTTTAAAAATATGTAAATTTTGATTAAACACGCATTTCAGCGACTATAAAAAAATCAAAACCTCTTGTTACCGTCCGAAATTTATAGTCATTCTTTCCCTATTGGCTAATGAAAACCGCAGTTGCCTATCTTAATGGGTTATTTTTTAAATCGCAATTATTTGGACGTTTGCGAAAAGAATAATTTTAATAAATTATGTAAATTTTGATTAAAGGCGTCTTTCAGCGACTATAAAAAATTCGAAACCTCTTATTAACGTGTCAAGTTTTTTGGAACTTTAGAGCCGATCTTTCACTATTGGCCAGTGAAAATCGCAGTTTCTTATCTTATTTGGTTATTTCTGAATCGCAGTTATTTGAGGCTCTGCGAAAAGAATAATTCTAAAATTATGTCTATTTATTTATTTATAAAGAATTGCCTTATGTTACTTGATATTTAACCTAAAACTAATACAAACTTAATAATACATACATATTTACAAATAAATGCCTATATATACTACCGACTAATGTGGTACCAAAGAAGATTCTATTGTGTACTATAATATTCTTTGATGGTACCTAACAAGCGTCCACCTAAACCTAAGATAACTAAATAAATGACATGATATTTTAATACTAAATGATTATTATCACACTGCACTTTTTAATGTTTTTCAGCTTCATGCAGCCCTTCCTGGTGGGGGCGTCATAGGAACCTTGTTCTGGATTTTCAGAGCATCACCTCGTGGATCATTTTGTGGATTTTTCTGAATGGCATCTCCTCTATGGTCATCCTTCCTATGTTACTGGTTATTTCCTGCATCCTCATCGTGTACCTGAAGACTTTCGTCGCTGTCTCCTGTAGTCTCTGTTCTAGCGGTCTTGTCCCGGCTTCTCTGTAAAGTTTTTTCATCGTCTTGAAATCCTCCCATTTGTAGTTCATGATTGTGCGTAGCAGTTTCCGTTCCAGTGTGTGTAACTTCTCCTTGTTGGTTTTCGCTGCGGAGCTCCAAATCGGCGCGGCGTACATGATTATTGGTCTGACGTACGTGCTGCACAGTCTGAGCTTGATGTCCTAGTCTAGTCTTGACTACGGCGTGATGTATGGGAATACTGCGCTGGCTGCTATTCCTGCTCTTCTCCTGGTGCCCTGTACGTGGTCCTTGAACGTCAGCTTCTTGTCCATTGTGATCCCTAGGTACTTGACGGTGTTTTTTTATTCTTCAGAAAGTCATCAGTCTGCAAGAGAAAGCCATATTGATTAATTTTGATACGGCAGGTACCATGGGAACAGAGCCATAATTATTTTTCTCAGCGAGTTCTTCTTTTTGAATACTGGACATATTTTTGATACCTTCAGTCTTTGGGGGCAGATTCCTCACAGGTCCGTCCCCCAAATCTTTAATTAGTATATTACTAAGGCTAAAAATATTTTCATCTACTGTTTTTAGTCTGTTTAAAAATTGTTTGAGCTGGTCAGCCCTTTTCCCAGAATGGTATGGTATGGTATGGTAGGCCAAGATTTGGCATTCAACTCGTCGACCACATTTGATTTTTTGTGTATACCCTTCTATGTTACACGAAAATTCCTATCCCTTTCGAGAACCTCAGAATATTTTGAGGGTTGAGCTTTCGTAGATCTCCAGGTTCCACAAGGGCATTTTAGAGGTTCCTCAACCTTTAGCGAGTCAGTGCCTGACATTCGCAGAGTAAGTGCTCTTACGTTTCGGCCATAATATGGCAGAATCTGCATTGTTCGTCAGTTTTCCCCATTTTCTTGAGGTGGTACCTCCGGGGGCCATGTCCAGTGAGAAGGTCTACGACCAGTTTTATCTTATTTTTTGTAGCTTAAGAAGCTTTTTTGTGTAGTTAGGCGAGTGAGAGATGAGTCTTTTGGCCTGTCTCTGCTCAGGTGCATTGGCCCAATGTGTCCGCCTTTCTTCCCAACTTCTGAGTTCATTCATTAAGTGTCCTTTAGTGATGCTACAGAATGGTTCAGGCCCGTAAAATACACTCTGTGCACCATTCCGTGCGAACTGGTCAGTGGCTTCGTTGCCTTCCACACTCTCGTGCCCTGGTCCCACATTAGGGTGGGTCTGTTTCTGTTTGCCAGTTGATCTGCAGCCATCCGACAATCCCACACTAATCTGGATTTGATTTGGCTAGATGCTAGCCCTTTTAAGGCTGCTTGACTATGGATATAAATCTTTGCACCTCTTAGGCCTGTTTTGCCCCATTCAGAGATGACTATATTAATAGCATTTAGTTCTGCTTGAAAGTTGGCGGGAGTGTTTTCTAAAGATGCAGAGATTTGACACCTAGGTCCGTAAACTCCGGATCCCATTCCTTTAACCATCTGTGTATCGGGCAAGTGATCCCCTCTCTAGTTGTTTTAGTCTTGCCCCTGTAGTATTGTGGTCTTCGATTACCACTTCAAAGGAGCGATAAAAATGGAGTTTTATTTCCATTGTATCGGTTGGTTTGGTCATCGCCTCTATATGGATATCTTTCAGACTTTTTAGGTAACCAGTCAAGTTTCCTGACTTCAGTTTTTGTGTCAGAGTGACTCTATGCGCACTGGTCCAGGCCTCCTTTTCTGTCCCTCTTCTCAGATTAAATGAAATGCTAACAGTAAGCGCTAAATTCTTCACATTGTTTTTTGTTTCTTCTTTGCCAATATTACTTATCATATGTATATTTTCTGTTTTGTTGTTTTCTAACATCTGATGTTTCTTTTTAAACTTCAGTTGCTAGTATGAGCAAGTTGCGTAAGAAATGAGAGAATTTTCCATATGTTCTGTAGACAAATTCGGCCAAGGGTTTTTAAAGACATGATAAATTGGGAAAGATTGAGAACAATTTTCAAAAAAATAACTTGCCATTGAAAAAATAATAGGAAGCGCTCCAGTGGAATGATTCATGTCAGTATTCTCGGTTTTCAGCCGGTTGATTGAGCTTCTAATTCTCAGCAAGTTAGTCGGTCACTGGAGTCAGTCCTAGTCAATATTGGATCTATAGCTAAGAGAATCCAGAATTAAAGGCCTTTTTTAGCATATTCGATCATTTCTTGACTCATGCAGAGTTCAACAGCAAGAAATCTCAGCTGGGATGTTCCCCCTCTGATTTGACTTCAAATGGATGTCACTCGTATTATGCGTTTATCATTGATTCTTTTTAAAGGAGATTACCCATGTATCTGATCTAATACACATGTAATATGTATTCTAAGACAATGTCCTATTCTTGAGATCTTAGAAAATTCAGTTATTTATTGGCATTTTTTGATGCTCTGTAGCATGTAGGTTTAAGTAACTACAAATTTTGCGAAGTAAGAAAATAAATAATTAGGCGCGAACGAAGAGCTAAATGTCTTATACTTAATATATAAAAATATTAAAATTCGAAATTATATCGGTAACATCTGGCAATTAAAAACGGTTACATCCCCCACAATGAGCATCCCTTTAAAAAGTTCTGAGCTCGCACCATTACGAATTGTTTTTCCTGTAACCAATCCGCTTTTTTATCAAATTCTAAATACGAATCGAATTTGCGAAAAGGGGTGCGTGCGGTTCGAAATAAAGGGATGGCAGACACCGGAAAAAATCAAATAAAGGAATAGATATCATAGATATTAAATTTAAAATAATAAAAAGCGAAGAATGGGCACGTGGTAGGAAATTTGTCAGGCTTATGATGCACGTGTCATTCTTGTTTTGATATTTATTAATTTAAACCTATCCGACATGGCGTGGGTTTTGAATGCTAAATTGCTTTAGGATGGATGCGGTCGTTACATATTCACTGATAATTTAACGAGATATTCATCATTTTTGACGTGCTAAAAGGACGTTGACAAAAAGAAATATCGATTTTCTATAAAATGTAATTTTATTATCTAAGCCAAAAAATTTAAATAGTTCGAGCCAAATTCAGGATTTATAATCTTTAGATTTTTCGCTCCCTTGGCAGACGAAGTACACGAGCTTTTGAGATATAGTTTAGTGAATATTCAGTCAAATTAAAATTGCAAAAGCAATGCCAAATTTTGAAATAAGGAACTGGTGATGGAAATTTGCATTTACCCAAATGAATAGTATTTAATTTGATAATTCGCATCCTACGTATGGAAGGGCCGCCGAGAACATCTAAGAATCTACGTTACCATGATAGATGAGGACAATAGATTAAAAAAGTAGGGAACCAAGCCGCTCTGCAGTTGATACTTCTAGTTCATAGTATATTTCCGCTTAACAAATTAATCCACCAATAAAAATTATATGAAACAGCCAGGAACTAGGATCCCATTGGCACAACGAGATCGAAGATTCTCGCTAATATTAGGCTGTAAGTAATAAATAGTTTTAAAATAAAGAATGAAATGAGAAACGACCCTTTCTCGATCCAGAGCCAAGGGTCAGTTTTCCAGCTCAGCACCCCATCAGAACGAACGCCTCTGGGTCGGAAGCAGCAGCAGCAGCGGGGCACCGGCACCCTTACAAAAGCTGTCACTTGCAGGATCGCGCGACCTGCTGGCGGTCCTGCGATCCCTTATAATATTATCGCAGGCGGACTATTAGTAATACGATTATCGCCTCTTGCTTGTTGTGAGTTTTTGCAGGACGCCGGGTCTTGATTGATTTTTACCGCAAGCAATGCATTGAGTATTGTTTTTGACTGGCCGAGATTAATCATGGAGGGATTCACGGAAGATTAAGTCGATCACTTCACGTTTTTTATGTTTTATGAAAGAACAACACGTCATTTCCTTATATTTATATTTAGTTGGGTCTGCGGTATCAAGAATTTATGTAAATCGGTCAACACAAAGATCGGAGGAAAGTTTTTTACCCTCATTTTTAATTTGTTGTAATTTTTTGAAAAATTATCTTTTTCGAATCCCGAGAGCTTCTGTTGTCTATATTATGATAGGATAAGAAAGATACAATCAATACCTCTAGATTTTTTTATTAAATTAATATCATTTAGCAGCAGTTACACTAATAAAAAATATATGACAAAATCTCGGTATAGAAACCTTTAAAATGCTGTCACTTAAAAACGGATCGAGGCATTTTAACGAGCTTTTCAATTTTTAAAAGCTCATTTTACGTAAATTTGCTACCATTAAAAAGATTTTGCAAAATTTCTTTTTTTTTCAACTAACTCTGGTGACTACCTACTTTGCATCCTTTAGCGTTATTGAAAAACCAATGATGGTAAATATCAATCCACTACATCCGGATAAAGTAATATGTTTATAGAACTTGATGAATGTAGCTTGTAACATTTTAAATTTCGTATATTTAAAGTTAACTTAAATTTGGTTGATATGAGGCACATGTTTTCGTTGCCAAATAACGTTCCCGAATATTTAATCGAATTTCGACATCTTTGCGCCATCTACTATAACTGTTAAATGCAGTAAGTTTCTAGCCTGATACCTGCTTTAATGTTTTCGACAAGAAACAGTGATTCTTGCGGCATCCATAGGATGGAGTGACACCGGTTGTTGGTTGTCCAAAATAACGTTGGTACTATTTCACTGACCTAATTGTACTAGAATCATTGTTACAATTTATTAATTTAATTAATTATTCTTGATTATGGCTCGCATAGACGTTTGCCAGTTGGGGTAGGATCATCTATTGCTTCCTTTCTTAGTTTAGTAATCTTTTGAAGTTTTTTTTTTGAAGAAACACTTGGTCGAGGAGGATTGACCACGGCCATGCCACTTTTCGATATTTAGAGTTAGATCTAGCAAGGTAACAAATCAGCCTTCAGTTTACCGATGTCTTTGCGGTGCAATGAATTGTCTGGAAGTGTTCTGGTGGTTCAGTGGTTAGATTCTGGACTTGTGATACGGCGGCCCGGGGTTCAATTCCCGTCGTTTTTAATTTTTTTTAAGGTTATGTTTGTAAAAAGTATTTTTTCTTCATTTTGGGCATGCCATGGGTTAGTTTTGGTTAGTTCCTGTTCTTTGAGCTCCCGTAGCGAGCGAAGCGAGCGGAGGGTCAGGCGTGAAGTGAAATAATACATTGGGCTGATTAGGAGCCGCGCTAGGTCTAGATCCAAGTTTTTTCGACGGTCATTTAGTAGGAGTGGTCGATAGCTCCATATATGTAATTTTACAGACCATCGTTATGGGATTTTGAGCGAAAACCACAAAAATAGGTCCTTATAAGTATATCTTATCTTTAGTTATCTGTGTGTATTTTTGATGAATTAGTCACAAGAAACCAAATTTTCTTCACTGAAGGATTTTTACCTACTGGACTTGGGATAGTCACATGGAATAGAGGTTCTACACACCTATAAAACCCTCGTTAGGAACTTAACACCTTGAATTAAGGTAAGTAATGAATGATATTTAAATAATGTATTCATGAATTTAATATTCCTAAAGAAAAATACTTATATTTTTTCTTAAAATAATCTATATGGCTAAATACCACTAAATTATGTTATCATCAAGTTGCAAAGTGGTTTTAATAACTCTAATTAAACTTAAAATGTTATCTATAATCTAACAGTCTGTAAATTAGAATTTTTTCCATTAGATTACTCACTGATTTGACCACTGTAATCAAACTTCTACCTAAAACATAGTTTTTAAAATTTTAGTTAAATTATAAATATCTTTTAGGGATAACCTACTAATTATTTTCACAATTTATAGAAATTTTGCTATTCGTACTGTACTGGGCTTCGTTACATTGTTCGGAATGCCTGTATGGCCACATTTTGGGTCACTCCACCATATTTAATTGTAAAGTATTAGAGAGATTTGTCTTTATAAAATGAAATTCTCATTTGGAGGTTATCAATGTCATATATTATTATATTATATTGTCACGATCTGTATTTTTTACTTGTGTGCAGGAAAGTAGCCCAGGTTTGGGATCGCACTACGTCAAGTTGAGAAGAGATAATAAAGGAGACACATTGATAAAAACAATAACAAGTTTATTTACAAACAAACTTAACAACGGTTAGACTGTATATAATAAAGGCGTATTTAAGTTTCTAGATGAATTAAGAGTACACTAAAAAAAATTTTTTCCTATAAGCCCCCCTACGGAGATATGGGCCCCTAAATGACGCAGACTCAATTAATATTAAATGCATGTCTTCTCGAGGGAGGCTTAGTTCAAAGCTTTTCTAGGCTGGTCACTGTTTTATTAATAAAGTTTATGTGAGCTGGGTTGTCTTTCATTTATATATTCGTTTTGATATTTATATGGTTAGTCTTTTAGAGTTTTCTAATTTAAGTTTGTCACAGATTTCTAAGTCACTTGCACTAGTTTTAAAAATCCCCAAAAACTCCCTTTACTGGAAATTTTTATACTTCACTCGTAGATTCAATTCTCACTACTTTTAAGAATCCCCCGGGTGCCGTACACCTGTGCATACGTTCATCCAGGTTAGGTAAGGACCTGATCGCCCTGGACCTATGTCCAGGTGTTCACAGATATGGGGGTTGTGGGATAGAACAACTAGAAGTGGACGCACCTGTGTGCTGCCCGCAACTAAATTGAGCGGAGTTGAGAGACCCGAAAGCCTCATGAATTTGGCGTTTGCTTGCATATTTATATGTTACAAAATGCTGATGGCCGCATCATTAAGGATTAAAATCGCTCCCGGCGAACGCTCTAGTTGTTTATAATTAACTGTGAATGTTTATATAACATTTGTCAAGTTCAAGATGAAACTTAAGACAGGGTGATATTTAATTAGTAGGTCTATGCTTTTTAGTGCTTTACACATTCCCCCTCCCTGATATCGTTGGTCCCCAACGTTTTATCCAGACTTTTTTGCTTTAGAAGAGAGAAAAAATACCTCAATTCGAGAAGACACATCGCATTGCACAAAATTTTCCTATAATTTATTATATATTTCGTCAGTGGACTTGTTCTGACTTAGATCCACCCATTTGCATTCCTTTTTGTAGTCTCCCATGCAGCCGTAAGTTCTTCTGTTCTTTGTTAGTGGAGACTACCGTGCGTTCTTCTACTGCTAGTTATACATGTATCAAAAGAAAAATTGTTTTTCAAGTTATATTAACAATGTTATAATCATATCCTATATTTTCTTATTTGTGACGTTTTGTTGTCTTATTAACAAAATCATAATTTGTTAAACCCGGCTGTTTACTAGAAAGGTACTATTTCCAAAATGTATTTGCTTTTATAGCAAACAACGTTTTACGTCTTAGTATTCATTGTGTTAATAAAGCAACTACGTGACAAACGTATTATTTAAATACTGTCCTGTCTTTAACTTATAACTAATTATATAGGATATGCTTCTCTAGACAAAAACTCTCCCGATTTGATTTCTTACTTACTGACCTATTATACCTTATACCTAAATGCAAACCTATCCGTTTTGAGAGCATCATTTTGTTCCTTATTCCGGCTTATAATGCCATCTGTTTTAAAAAACTAGAGTTTTATGACTTTTGCTTTGCTTTTTATATGATATCTCCTCCGTTAAGATTAAGATGCGTCCATCCCAACAGAGTTGACATTAATTCATTGTCTTTTTATGGGTTAGTTTTCGGAAGGGTCTGTTAATGGGGTTTAAATATAAAGATAAGATCACGACGTCAAGTTGAGAAGAGATAATGAAGGATACACATTGATAAAAACATTAACAAGTTTATTTACAAACAAACTTAACAACGGTTTAACTGTAGATAATAAAGACGTGTTTAAGTTTCTGGATGAATTAAGAGTTTACTTTACACTATACCCAATTAATATTAAATGTATGTCTTCTCGATGGAGGCTTAGTTCAAAGTTTTTCTAGGCCCTTGGTCACTGTTTTATTAATAAAGTTTATGTGAGCTGGGTTGTCTTTTATTTATGTATTCGTTTTGGTATTTATATGGTAAGACTTTTAGAATTTTCTAATTTAAGTTTGTGAAAGATTTCTAAGGCACTTGCACTACTTTTAAAAATCGCCAAAAAATCCCTTTACTGGAGATTTTTGATATTATTACAAGATTAAATTAAGGAGTTATTGGTTTAATGAAGTTTTATTTTGCTGACTGGGGATTGTGTCAATGAACTTTCCTTTCGCAGAAGTAATTAAGCTCAAGTAATTAAGTAATTAATTAATTAAAATATATTTAAAAGGAAAATTAGTTTCAAACCAACTTGATGGGTGCTGACATCTATTATTTGTGTATAAAACTAAAAAACATGAGCACGTTAGAAATTCGATAGTACAAGGGGTACTGTAATTATTTCGAGTTTCCTACTTTCTGTAAGATTATTGATACTTTTACCTTGTTGAACATTGACATCGAGTAGGTCAAAAACGACAAAATTAAATAATGATACCGTTTTATAGGAAACTTGAACTAAGAAAATTAATTCATCGTCACTCGTCTCTTTATATTTCTTGGATATTTCTTGGATACACTTGGATACACTTGGATTTCACTTATCGCAACTCGACAAAAAATTGAAACAAAAATATGAAATTCCGCGCGCGTATAGAATAATTAATGTAGATTTCGAATTTTTACACGAGAAGCTTGAAGTTTTTACCAGTCGCCAGGAAAATTTACGATTAGTCTATACGCGCTCATACTTTACACATATATTTTTTTATCGATAAAAATTACCAGTACTCACATATCGTTGGAAGGGACCTGAAATTTTCTAATTTCCGCCACGCACAAATTTTTATTTGATTCAAATCACGCAAACTTGAGATATTAAAATAAGTTTTCCTACTGCCGTGTTTGCACAAAAATAATCATAATATTAATATTTGTTATAAACTAACTGAATAATTACCAATAAGGGAAATGAATCTCAAACGAAACTGAAGGGTGCTGACATCCATTATTTATATTGCCATGATATATTGGATATCATAGCAGGTGAAATATTTACAGTATTCTCAGTTATTGAAAACCCTAACCTTTATATTATTTGATTACCTTCCTAAAAGGAATTTAACGCCTATGGCACGTACGTTTTAAAATACTATCACCCAGTTCATTATAGATCCTAAAACATTTTATTCCCAGTGTATAAAAGTTAAATCACCCAATAACTCGACGCCAACGTCACGTCAATAAAATAAAAACGAAGAAAATAAAAACGTGTTTCGCGGAATGAAAACTGGACTTTTCCGTGAAAATGTATTTCCATCGGGAAAGCGGAGCGGGTGCACGTGACGGTGCGATTTTTCACTTTGATATTTTGACAGGGGTGTAGAAGTGACCAAAGGAAACGGCCCCTTTATAATATTGCACCGGACCGGTCAAGGCGCGAAAAGCTGCTATTCCATAAACGCCGCTTTTCACGGTGTTAAACGACTGTTTGAAATGAATTTATTTACGCGGCGAACTTTTTAGTTTTTGTGACAACAAAGGCAATTTTTACAGTTTATTTTTAATTCAGCAAAATTATTTTAGAAGTTGAATTGTAAGTGACAAGTATTTTTCGAATTCCAGTTAAGAAAGTGAAACTAAATACTCACATTGTTAGTTCTTTTCAAACACAGCATTCATTACGACACTCTCCTATTTTAGTTGTGCTATTTCTTAATTTAGATACATGATTATTGATCATATTTTGGCCCATCGAAATATTTGAAGAATTAGAACTACGTTTAAATTGAGAACTTGTAGCAAAAATAAACGAAGCTGGTAAAGCTGTCAAAAAGTGCCTAGCTTAGGTTTTTTCAAATCGGAATTATTATGTAAATCTGAGTTATATAAATATAAAGACCCAAGTTAGGCATTTTTTACCAAGTTCAAGAACTTTATTTGTTTCTCCCATAGATGGTTTCTCCTGATATTAAAGTCTGGCGCCTTTGAAAGAAATCCTACAACGTTTCTGATTTAAATGCATTTCTAACTCTTCAAATAATAAAGTAATATGTTGGCCAAAACATGGTCCAGTAAAAACTTGATAACCTAGAAATCCATGCGCAAAACCCACATCTATGAAGCAGCAGCAGTAACCTAGAAATCGGTAAAAACCAAGAAGTCATGTAAGACAACAAAATGGTTCTGCCATTTAGATAAGCTGGACACAAAGCAACGGAAGAATGGTGCCAGACAGTGGGGCAGGGGGCTGGAAATAAACACATCGAAAACAACCACAGTACCCTTTTCTAGAAAGAGAGAACTCCCTACAATAAAATTACTCCGGCATCGTAAGTCATATATCTACGCATAAGGCTGGATTACAAACTCAAATGGAATAAACACATTGAAGGAGTTCTAACTAAGGCTACGAGGGCCCTCATGTTGTGTTGCAGGAAAAACCTGGGGTGTAAACCATAAATCCTGGGATGGATGTACGCAATGATAATAAGACCCACCCTAGTTTACAAGTCGATTGCCTGGGTCAAGGAAACGGAAAAGCAAGGCATAAAATCAGCTCTCAATAAAGCACAAGACCTGGCGTGCATAAGCATAACATGCGCAATAAAACATGTCCAACAGCAGCAATCAAGGCAATTATAGGCTCACAGCTTTACACATTGTTGTAGAGGGAGCAGCTAGACAATCAATGACTAGAATCACAAGAGCGGGAGCGAGCGAAGGAGGATGGCTTAGTACGAGAATTAACATCCCTGACAAAGCATATACCACATATTGGGCTCCCCAGGGACGATATAGTCAAAAGATACAATTTTGAAAAATGCTTTACGGTCGAGATAAGAAGTACAGACGAATGGAAAAAGGACACCACTTGCATTCTCACATCTCAGTGCCATAATATGGTATACAAATGGAGCAAGAACTGAACAGGGGACTGGAGCAGGAGTATTTGGGCCAGGCACCAAATTTTCAGAAGCAATGGGAAAACACCCGGACATATTCCAGGTGAAAATTAAGGCCATAGGAAGATGTCCGCAGTTAAACCTCAGCAGAAACTATAGGAAGAAAAAGGTTGTCATTTTCTCAGACAGTCAAGCAGCCATCAAAGCGCTGAGCTCAAAAACAATCAGCTCCAGAATGGGAATACCTAGATAGGCAAAACGGACTAGGCAACGATAACAAACTATCCCTTCAATGAATACCAGGATATGCTGGAATAAAAGGCAATGAAAAAGCAGGCAATAGTAGGAGCTCAAACTGCACTGTGGGATAGGGATGCACACCTACAAGGAAGAATTCGGGAAAGAAGAGCGAAGCAAATGGATCAGTCTATGGGAACGTCTAGCAGGGTTAAGGCGATCAAAGATCGCCCAGGAGGATTAAACAAAACCTTATAACACTGAGTAAGAACAATCTCCGCCTCCTCACCCTTTCTTACGGGCCACTGCCGGTTGAAAAGGCACCTGGAGAGAATAAAAATTGAAAACGAGGACAGTTGCCGGCTCTGTGAGGAGGGGGAGGAAACCCCGGAATTCCTCAGGGAGTGCGAGACGGTCGTGAACAGGCGAATGGCCTGCTTCGGGTGCTGCATTGTCGAACAGGAGGAACTTCCATCCATAGAACCATCCAGACTACTTACTTTTATCAAAGCACTGCAGCTGGATGAGGTACTCTGATTGAGAATCACATCAATGGAAGCACCAAGGAAGGGGAACACAATAGATACATACAGGTCGCAGTATACTAATACCCCCCAAGATCATTCATTTATAGATATGCAGAAGGAAGATTCTTATTGGCAGCACTCGAAGAAAAGACAAGAAAGTGTGCTTGGTGAGAAAAAACCGATACAAAATTGAGTCTAGCATCGAGGGAACTTTTTGCAGAACGCAGAGCAGAGTAGTTCTGTAACAGATAAGTTGAAAGCCTGTCAATCTAAATATAATGCCAGTATACGCACCAACAAGCCAAAGCAGTGAAGAAGAAATTGAACAGTTCTACGACGATGTAAGTAAAACAAAGGATCTTCTAAGAAAAGGAGAGGTTAACATCAAGGAAAAACTGAAAATGTAACAGGAGAACATGACCTTGGGATACGTAATGAAAGAGGTGAACGGTTAATTGAATTCTGCCAGGAAAAAGAATACTGTATAATGAATACCTTCTGGTGGAAAGGTGCGGCAGACGGAATAGAAGGCCGACTACTCAGAAATCAGATTGATTAGGTATATTATTATTAATAAAAGATTTAAAAATTCTATAAAATCAGCCAAAACATATCCTGGGGCAGACATACTAACTAATCATAATCTAATTCTGGCAACAGTAAAAGTCAGACTGAAAAGAATTGAAACAAAGAAAAAGGAAATTAGAAAAGATTTCAACACAGTAAATGCAGAACCAACAAAGTCACGTATAATAACAGAAGTGAACAATCAAAGAAACACCGTGAAAATTAGAGACACAACAACGTTGGAAGAAAAATTGGCAAACATTAAAACAATTCTGAAGAATACCATCGACAACTGCACACCAAAGGAGACAAGGCATAAGAAACAGGCATGGATGACGGACGACATCCTTGAATTAATTGAAGAAAGAAAAAAGTATCGCAATAAAGATGTAGAAAAATATAAGGAAATCCACCAGAAGATCAAGAAGGAAATAAAGAAAGCGAAAGAAGCAATGCTTAACAACAAATGTGACGAAATCGAAGAACTGGAGAGGAAACACGACACCTTTAACTTGCATAAAAAGATAAAAGAGGCAGCAGGAACACGAAAACAGCAACATCATGGAACCATAGAAGATAGGAACGGAAAGCCAATAACAGACATAGGAGCTCAACTTCAAAGATGGAAGGAATACGTGGAGGAAATGTTTGATGAGGACCAACGGGGCGACAACAGGAAAACCAAGATAGGCATTGAAGGTATACCGATTACAAAGCAAGAAATTATTCATGCAACAAAGCAGCTAAAGAACAGGAAAGCAAACGGGAAGATGATAAAATATACCAGCTGAGGTTATTAAACTCTTTGCCAATCAATACATTGACGACATACAAGACATGTTTAACTCTATATAAACTACAGGGGTAATACCACAGGACTGGTTAACATTTATTTTTATTCCGTTGCCAAAAAAGCCCAGCTCAAAAAATGCGAGGAATACAGAACCATTAGCTTAATGAGTCATGCTCTAAAACAATTCCTTCGGATAATTCATGGACGAATATATAATGAATTGGAGGAACATGCAGGTTACACTCTATTCGGCTTGAAAAAGGGACTAGGTACAAACGAAGCTCCGTTCGCTGTACAAGTACTATTGAAAGATGCAGAGATGCCAATACAAAATATGTATACCTATGTTTCATAGACTTTAGCAGAACGTTTGACCTAGTGAACCATGACAGACTTATTGAGGTGTTGGCGTCAGGTGGTATAGAGGCTGCTGATCTTCGTATCATCTCAAACTTATATTGGAATCAAACTGCCAAGGTAAGAATTGAAAACAATACAACAGACAATGTCAATATAAAAAAGGAGTAAGACAGAGGTGCATCTTGTCACATCTACTGTTTAATGTATATTCGGAGAAAATATTTAAAAACCACTGGACAACTCAATAGATGGTGTTATTGTCAATGGCGAATGTCTGAATAATCTGCGATACGCGGATGATACGGTGATCATTAGCAATAGCGAAGAAGGATTGCAGCGGCTTATGAATCGAGTAGTTACCGTCTGCGAAGAATATGAGATGAAACTTAATATAAATAAAACTAAAACAATGGTAATCAATCAGTAAAAATCAAAATTCTAGCGCCGAAATAACCGTCAATGGGAACACCCTAGAAAGAGTGAGCAAAATAACATATCTAGGCTGCGTACTCAATGATAGTTGGGATCATTCGGTTGAGATAAAGGCCAGAATAGAAAAGGCGAGAGCAATATTTAATAACATGCGTAATGAGCTGTGTATAATCTCAGGCTCAACCAAAAAACCAGGCTCCGTGTTCTGAGATGCTATGTTTTTAGCACATTGTTTTATGGTGGAAACGTGGACGCTAACAGAAACAACACAAAGGAGAGTGGAGACCTTTGAAATGTGGTGCTACCGCAAGATGCTGGGAATTCCTTGGACAAGCCATACTACCAACATCGAGGTCCTAAACCGTATGGAGAAACAAACAGAAATAATGAATACTGTCAAACAAAGAAAAGCAAGTTACTTTGGACACATAATGAGAAGCGACAAATACAGAACGCTACAACTCATAATTGAAGAAAAAATAGATGGAAAAAGGGGACCAAGCAGAAGAAGAAATTAATGGCTGAAAAACTCGCGACAATGGACGAATATGACTTCAATTGAATTCTTCCAAGCTGCAGTAGATAAAGTTAGATGGGCTAACGTGATCGCCAACGTTCTGAGAAGATAAGGCACACCGAGAAGAAGAGCAAGGGATATAGACTTACCAAGCTATCCAGTTATGTAAAAGGAGTAAACAGGCAATTTGAAAGGACTTGACAAACTAAATCTCACCAAAATCCAAGAAGTCATGTAAGGCAAAAAAACTTAAAAATACTTCGAGACAAGCAGAAGGAAGGACCTTATCGGCAGCAATCGAGGGACAGACCAGAAAATGTGCTTCGTGAGAAAAGCTAGTACGAAATTTAGGCTAGCTTCGAGGGAACTTTTTGCGGAACGTAGAGCAGTGGAAACTTATAAACTTATCCAATTATGTAAAAGGAGTAATTAACCGATTTGAAAGGATTTCACAACCTACAATTCACATGGAGGTTAGCGTGTGTGTGCCGCAGGGCTCTGTCCTTGGCCCCATTCTTTTTCTCATATACCTCAGTGATATGGAGTGTGCCATCACAAACATCAAGAATAGCTGCTACGCTGATGACACAGTATTGTGTGTTTCAGACAGGAGGCTCGACGAGCTGGGTGAGGGTATCAGCAGGGCACGGTCGGTGGCAGAGGAGTGGTTTGCCTGCAACAGGCTGGCACTTAATCAGTCAAAAGCGGTAACCATGGTGTCTCTACGCGGAGCATAGTCAGCTTTGGGACGAACCCGGTGTCTGTCAGGTACTTGAGGGTGACTTTGGATCCTAATTTAAGGTGGGATAAACATGGAAAGATGGTTGACACTATGTTGTGTGGTAGTATTTTTGCTCTTAGGCAGTTGGCCGGTAGGGTCTGTGCATCCACTTTGAGAGTGGCCAATTTTGCCCTCTTCCACCCAAGACTTACCTATGCCGTTGTTGCTTGGGGTCATTCTTCCATTCGCCGCCGCCTGTTCGGCCTTCAACGAAGGGCTGTGAGAGTTGTGGGTGGTTTGAACTACCGGGATGACTGCAGGAATATATTTGTTCGGCTGGGCATTCTCACCTTGCCCTGTCTTTATGCTCTGGAGTGTGTGATGTATGTTAAACACCACTACTAACGTAGGACAGATGACATACAGGTTTTTGAACTGTGAATGGATTCACGAAAAGTAAGCCCATGACTTTATGTTAGTGATGATGATGAAGATGATAATTAAATATAAGCAATTGGAGGAGGTTTCCGTCTAGTGTCTAGCTGTATGCAAATGTGGATGATAGTTGATATAAGGAAGGATACTCAGCCATAACCAGCATCATATCGTCCACCTCTTTTAATTTCCATTATCCATTACAAATTCAAATAATTTAGCCCAACAAAATAAATATAAAACATAGAACTATAGCCATTTCAAGAAGTAGCTCTGCTTCGGTTAGAAACCACCGCAGGCAAAAAACTAAAACATACATCCGATTCGCTTCAATTTCTGTTCCTGGCATATTTGAACGTTAACTCTCTATATAATATGAATGCTTTAACTTTGCCCGCGCGCTTTGCAGTCGCTCTGTTCGTTCCTTCTTTATCCAGGCGAGCTCGACTGGATCGGAATTTTCTGGACCACATTATAATGCATATATAATGTTATATTGCAAAAAAGTTGCGCGATGATGTCTTCCCTTGCGAGTGTGTGCCAAATGTACATTCGCTTCGGTTTTGCATAAATTAATATTTTTTATTGGACTCTAAGCGAGAAGATAATAATCGTTATACATGAGGATTATTATAGTGTAACGTTATAACGTTTATTTATTATTTTAATATGTAATATAGTTGCACGTTTAAACCATTCAAAGTACAACGTCTCATCCAAGTTTTATTTTTCTTCTCCAAAAATTGCCTATAAATTTTATGAACAGTAAAATAAGTCCCCGTCTCGAAGCCTGCCTCAATAATATTTGTGAGGAAATTTGAGTCAGTTGGTCTCAAATTTTCTAAAAGCGTTATATCAGTCGATATCTTCAATTTCTTTCTCTCTCCGTGTCCTTCGCGTTTACAGCAACCACACTCTCCACTCCTTGAAAGATAAATCCATAGTTAGGTATTCAGAAAAGAAGGGGAAATGTTTTTTATTCGCGATAGATTGGTAACAAATTTGGAACATAATGAGAATAATATCATTCATCAAAATAACATCGTCCCATGCAGCGCAGCGAACCATTTGATCACGCAACAGCAGCACGTTTGATATTATTTGAATGGGTGCGTTAGCCAGGCATCAGCACTGATATGCATCAACCGATATATTTCAGCGGCTGAAAATTAGCTGAACACCTCGACGAGTTTTGGTTTTGAATTCGAACAGAAAATTTTGATATCTAATAGCTAAATCAGAACATAAACTTCGATTTCTAGTTTTTCTGTTGTTTTTTAATGTATGGTTTTGGTTTTAATTAATTCTTTCTTATAGTTATCATATGTATTAAAACCAAACCGCTGGGTTTTATGTTCATTCAAGAGCATAATTGCATTATTGTCCTCCTGTAAAAGGAAAATTACAACTAGTAGGCAAAAATGGAGAACAATTAGGTTTGTAATATTGAATTAATCGGTGATGAGTCGTAAGACGTTGGCCTTGATCGTGGTGCAGGTTATGTAGATCAGATTCGGAATCGATCTACGTCAAGTAAGAAGAGATGATAAAAAGGCAGTTCAGTTAAAAACAATAATAATGTCTATTGGTCAAAGACTGTACCCGATTACTAATGTGCGCATGTCTTTTCGATTGAGGTATACTTTTGAATTGTTTATAGGTCTTTGGTCACTGTTTTATAATATAGTTTTTAAGAGTTGTATTTTCTTTATGGTTAGCTTTGACTTAATTCCACTCAGAGTTTACACTGCACTCTGACTATTTGACTTATTTTACTTTGAAATTATCCTTCTTAGAACTTTAACAAATTTATCGTAGATTCGACTTGACTACTTTAGGTGGGTAGATCGAGTTCACGCACATGTGTGGTGCGGAACTCGAATTAGGTAGTAAATAAGGTAGCAGGCCAGGACCTTACGCACATGTGTGCTTGCAGGAAACTGGTTTGGGTGAGAGACAAAGTCCCGCGAATTGATGGTTCGCTTGAGTACGTATATATTAAAATTTGCTGATCGTTCCACGTTTAAGGTTTATAATCGTTTGCGTTGACCCCTTGCGTTATTTATAATTTGTCTTTTAGTAGGTCACAATATTTTATCGAGTTGAATTGTGGTGGGTTGCTGGATCCATGGCTACTGACAACTTACCAAGAAATATTTAAAATTATGAATTATACTTTGCTACAGAGTACACATACCTACATCAATAAAAATATGTGATGTCAGGCGAAATGCCAATCATGGTACTTCTGCGCATGTCTAAACATACGTTTAGTCAGGGTAAAAAATTCTCGCTAAGAGAAATTAGCAGCAGCTGAGATTAGTCAATTTGTCATTAAAGCTACAGAACGCAACCGCTTCCTTAACTACTCAACTGTTTCCATTTAGTGAACGCATCCAATGTCCATCGCTTACAGCTTCTCTTCTTTATTCTTTGCTTAAAGCTTGTTTTTGACAACAACGTTTTGCTCCAGTGTTAAGAGTTGCCCGACTCTGATTGGTAACACACAACTAAAAAAGGAATTCCTATTGGTGACTTGAGAGTCAGCGATAGGCGCAAGCCCTAAAAGCAAAACGCTCTTGCAAAAAGTATAAGCGTCTAGGGTACGGAGGGCTATAGAGCCCTCCGTAGTCTAGGGATAGGGCTAATTTTTTTATGCGATACCCTGCATGTGTAATATCACCGAAATACCGGAATTATCCATGTCTTTACGTTCTAGCGAAATTCCTTCAACGCCTCGGTGGTGTAGTAGGTAGAGGTTTTGACTGTCATTACTGCGCTGCGGATTCGATTCTCGTCGGTCGCGACAGATGTTTTGTTTACCTTTTTTTAAGGCTATGTTTGCTTTTTATTAATTTACCTTTTTTTCTTAATTTTTTAGTTTGGGTTAGCCTTGGGTTGGTTTTGGTTAGTTCTGGTTAGTTCTTGTTGGTTGCGCCCCCGGAGCCAGCGAAGCGAGCGGAGGGCCATGCAAAACCATAATAATACCTATTATTCTTGTTTCGCCATTGCGCATGCACGGTATCGCATCGAAAATTTGGCCCTATCCCTAGATGCTTCCAAGTAGGCTTAAAACCTTAGATTAGGTAAGAGTTAGGATACCGCGCATGGCATTAAGCCAATGTACTGAAATTGAAGCCTTTTCAGAGCGGCGGCCATTATTTATGTGGCAAACACATGTAGCGGTGCTATTTTGCAGTTATTTTGTGAGTTTTTGAACAAAGAGAGATAAAAACTAAGATTCATAATGGTAAATTGTTCGGCATATGGTTGCAAGAGTCGAAGTGAGAAGAAGGAGCCTGGAATTTCATTTCACAGGTAATTATTGTCTGCTGACCTTGTAATTTATTTGCATATTTCTTGTTTTAATAATAATGCATAATGTACACATTGTGTTACCTCTGAGTATATCATGGTAGGGATGTTTATTTAATTATCGAAAGTAATTTGATACCCGATCTTGGATATTTTCAGTCATCAAATAATCATTAAAGCCATAAATCTTCTTCAAGAAGAGTCATTCAATAGAGGCGTAGGTAGTATATTTTTCATACTCTACCTATAAAATGGCTATATTATTTTACGGCTGAAAATTACTTTAACTTATTAATTATTATTTATTACTTATAATTTCAATTAATTTATTGAAGTTGCGCAGTAATTTATGTGGCAGCTGGTAACAGGCATTTTCTCATGCTATCGGTCCTCTTCTTTCCTTGTCTAAGACTGTAGTAGTAGTAGTAGTAGTAGTAGTAGTAGTAGTAGTAGTAGTAGTAGTAGTAGTAGTAGTAGTAGTAATAGTAATAAACTCTCTGATGGCCTTTTTCGTAAAGCCGGGCTCCCATTCTCGTGTATTTGGCAAAATATTTGTCAGTTGCCCATATTTGCCAAGTAGTGGAAGTGGTATACTCGGCCAATATTAGTATAATTATTGGTCACTGGCGAAGTCCCGGCGGTTGTCGGTAAAAATTATGCGAGTCAAAGTGATTACAATTATTTGCGTATTTGACAGGTGCATACTTGTTGATGCACTCTCACTACTTGCCTGCTTGTCCTGCAAATATTTCGGCAGTTGGTATTGTTATTCCGTTTTTGACTTCGGTCGCGTGTTCACGTGGTGAGAGTTTTTTCAAAATGGAGTGGTCTTAAGTTGTTTCTGCTTTTGGTCGATCAGGATAGTGGTCATAACTTACCTGTCTCGACTTTTGTTCAAAGAGGTCATCCACCACCTCCTTCTTCTTTTTGCTTTCTGCGTTTTTTTCTCCTCATCACAATATAGCTGGCAGCTACTACCAAACGCTGCAGCTGCAGCGGCGCGACTATCCATGATCGAAAGAAAATGAACACTGAATCATCGAGAAAATGCTTAATTGCCAAGTACACAAGTATTGGCGCACTTGTCAAATACAGGAGTAATGGGAGCGCTGCACCTGTCAAATTGACTTCGGAACTTGATGTACTTGCCATGTATGCCCAAGTACGCAAATATGTGCGTACTTGCCAAATACACGAGAATGGGAGCCCGCCTTAAGAAAATTCAGCCAGTAAAGACACCTATCCAGGCTTAGCAAGAGGTAGAGCGACCCTTCTACATTGGTTACACCTTGATGAACACCACCGGCTGGACGATCACAAACATATAAATCTGAAGCTGGCACGGGCCTATCCCCGGCTGGACGTCCGTATCTTATTCGGGGAGGAAACTACCCGGTCCCTGAAAGTTCACCATGAATTCCCAAAACTAACATAGCAGGGAAAACCTAAAATTGTTGTTTATTTCTTTGAGCGACCACCAGGCCACCAGGGGAATACGTTTTATAGTAAGGTTTTTGTGTATCGATATTGAGGCAGAAAGATATCAATGCCTATCAGCAAGAAAATATCGATTAAAATATATGGAGATATTTATCGTTATCATCACTATTAGGGACTTCGAGAGTAACACAATAATAATCATTATTGACTGTAATAATATTAATTATGGTAAAAACAGTAACAAGATATTCCTGTTCCTAGGTCCCGCTATCAGCAAAAATAGCAAACGAATCGATATGCCAAAAAGGTATTTTTGCATATGATATGCAACTTTTTTTAAGATTTAATTTTTATGCTTTTGGATGCACAGTCGGGGATCCTCCATTGGATTTTTCCCCTGTATAGTGGGGCATTATCAAGTACGCGATCCGGGGGTAAGCAAACAATCATGTCTAGGGCTCGGTTAGACAAAGTACAAAGACTGGCTTGCGTGGCAATTAAAGGTGCTATGAGGACGGCACCTTCCGGGGCATTAAGAGACTAACTGATTTGTCGCTCCTCGCCTATGCCTCGAACATGAGGCCTTGAGGTCTGCATACAGACAAAGGTTTCTGCTACCTAAGGAGCAATAAATAATGGCCCAAGGGGGTCTATCAAAATCTGAAGAAGGGTGGTTGATGAATGCCCCGAATTCTTAATGAACACTGACAGCATATCGCCCGATGGGGTGCATGGTTGGGGAAGGATCGTAGACCAGCGTGGTACAGCGTGGTACAACGATGGCTCCAAGGCAGATGGTGATATTGGATGAAGAAACCATAAGGACGAAGCTTGTTGCGCACACAGTCCCTGATTTGTGTTCTCAGACTGGAATCGAAATAAAAGTGATTCTGATGAGTGTGACTTTATATAAAAAATTTAATTTTAATTAAGTTTAATGCAGCAACAAAGAGGTGACTATTGTGAGATACCTTCTAATAGGGCTGAGATTTTTTTATTTGTGATGCTTATTCTCAAAAGTTCTATTTAATAAAAATGTCATTGCATGAATTTGTAAATTTTGCAGCTGGATCATCTTCATCAGTAGCCATTTTGCGTCCACTCGTGGACATAGGCCCTCCGTAAATCATTCCATTTCTTCCGGTCTTGAGTACTTTGCCTCCAGTTGTGCTGGATGCGCTTGATGTCGTCCGACCGTCTTGTTGGGGGACTTCCTTTGTCTCGATACGCCTCGTGTCTAGGTCTCCAATCTAGAATCTCCTTTGTCCATCTTCCATTCCCTACTCTGGCAACATGGTCTGCCCAGTTTCATTTCAGCGTTGCAATTCTTTCAACTGCATCCGTAACACCGGTTCCTTCCATGATTGTATGATTTGGAATTCTGCCTCTAGGGGGTATATTCAGCATTGATCCCTCCATTGCTCTCTGTGCTACTTGGATCTTGTTTATTACCTTTCTGGTAAGAGTCAGTGTTTCTGTTCCATATGTCAGAACCGGAAGTACACGCTGGTCAAAGACCCTCCTCTTCGGGCACATGGGAATATCTGATTTAAAGACATTCCTCAGCTTTCCATAAGCTTCCCATATCAGTCCTATTCTTCTATTTAATTCTGTGGTCTGGTGGTCTCTTCCCAATTTAATCTCATGGCCCAGATATTTATAGGTATACACTTGTTCTATTTGCGTGGCGTACGTTGAAATGTTTTTGGTCAATACAAGGTTGGTCATGTATTGTGTTTTAGAGAAGTTAATTTTAAGCCCAACTCGTGCACAAGAACTTTGAAGGTCTTGAAGAAGTTGACATGCATGCTACCCGGTCTACAACAAGGACTATGTCGTCTGCAAACTTCAGGTTCAGATACTCCCCATTTATGTTGATTCCAATATTTCCCCAACTGTTGTTCTTCATGGCGCTCTGCAGCAAAGTGGTGAAGAGTTTAGGAGAGATAGTGTCTCCTTGTCTAACACCTTTCTCCAAGGAGAATTTATTTGTGTCACCATAGTACTGCAGCTGTTGCACTATTATATATATTGCGAAGAAGGATTGTGTATCTATGATCAAAGCTGCACTCTGTAAGTGCTCTCAACATGGAGGTATGCTGGACTGAGTCAAATGCTTTCTCACTCAAAGTCTACAAATATCAGTATCAATGGCATGTTGTATTCTGTAACTTTCTGTATCAAGGACTTTATTACTTGTAAGTGATCATTCGTTCCAGAGCCACTTCTAAATCCGGCTGGCTCCAGTGTTTGGTGGAAATCTAGTTTAGGTCCCAGTCTATTAGTGATTATTCTCATGAAGAGCTTATATAACTGGGATAATAAGCTGATAGGTCTGTAGTTTCCAATTTCTGTTATGTCGCCCTTTTTGTGTAAGACTATCACAACGACATTGTTCCATTGTTCTGGTGTATTTCCTCCAAAGAGGCAGGCATCATAAAGAGTTTTTAGGGCTTTTATGACGCATTTGCCTCCCTGCTTTATCATTTCGCCTACAATGGCATCTTCTCCAGGTGTTTTGTTGTTGTTATTCATGCCTTTTATGGCTGACTCAATTTCTTCTACGGTTATATCTGCAATCCTCACACTTCTTTTGCGCCTTCTTTAGTACCTCCACTAACGTTTCATTAAGCCATTCAATGTTGTTTTCGTCTTGCACACTGTTCTGTAGGTTTTTCTCTACTTCTTCCTGATATGCCCTCGTGTCAGTAATGGAAGAGAATTTGCCCTTTTCGGTCCTTGTTGCCATTTTTCTTCTTTCCTTCTTCACATTCAAGACTATCTTTGCTCTAAACATTCTATGGTCGCTACCGGTTGAAAATTTGGCATCTTGAACAGTCTCTTTTTTGTTGGGAATTATAAAGTCAATTTCGTTCTTGATTACGCCATTAGGTGACTGCCAAGTCCAATTTGTTTGCGGGCTTTTTTTAAAATAGGTGTTCATGACATATAATCTCTGTTGAAGAAGGAATTCTATAAGTTTTACCCCTTTCGCTCCTATTTCCATATCCGTGTGATGCAACAGGTTTGCCAAACCTTCTCCTACCACCAATATGACTAACTTGTAATTGAAATCATTGATTTTTTCATTCAATTTAAAAAGTCGTAGGTGTACTCGATCTGGAAGCTTGAAAACCGTTTAGGATCTCATCATATATTCTGGATAAAGCTAATGGAGGCATTTAGGCAACAAGCAGACATTCTGGTACACAGTCGCTGCAAAACGGCGCTCCAGCTTCCGCCTTAGTATGATATTAATCTTCCTACTTCTGCGGTTGATGTATATTATATTGGATATTATAACAGAGGAGAAAAACGGGCGCGGGATAAAGCCAGCCGCTCCGTTCTCTTCGTGATTTTATTGTTTCGCCACGTTAATTAACAGCTTTGTAATTATTGAACCGGTTCTATTTTATCCTATTATTTCTCTTTGAAGCTCACTTCTTTATAGATGAGTTAGATAGTTTCGTAGCTAGATCAACCCGTAATTTGGAAATTTCATGGAAAAGTAAAATGGTTTGGTTAATTAAGTTGTTTAAGAATATTAAGAAGCGAGTAATAGACTATTTGATCTGGGTGCTAAGCACAAAGTAAATGTGGAGTGATCTATAAAATTTGTTTTCGATAAAGTTCGAAATCATACAGCGTGCAATGCTCTTTGTTAGCTACTACTTTTATTTATCTATTTTCACCTCAGATTAGAAGAAACTGGGAGTGGATAAAGCTAAAAGAAGCATATCAGGAATTTGTTTGCATGGTTCCTTTACACATTAAACGCTGTAACCTGGTTTCTTCCAGAATAGTCAAAAACTGAAGCTAAATACATAAAGAAATGTTTATACCACCAAATGAACGTCGAAAAACGTTTCCAAACTAATACAAGAAAGGAAAGGAAAGACGGTCTAGGAGACCATTTAAGTTAACATTGTTGACAAGCCTATTACCGAGTTCAAGCTCTTAAACCCAGCCTAATCCTAAATATTTACTTTTATTTAAGGCAAGTACATGTGTGGTCCCTTCACTCATTCCGAATGACACTAAAGTAAGAAATTGATTAAAACGAAGGCTACGTGATGATGAAAATTAATCAAAACCGAAATAATACGGCATTTTATAGTGGTATAAGCCCACAAACCTTTCACGATGCAATGGGTTAGTTTGGGTTGCCATTGCAGGGTAAGGTGTATTATTCCAAAATATCATATCTGTACGCTCGTTTTTATTTTCATTTACACTTAAAAACTGTAAACTGATTCCTTCCAGGAAAGCCTAAAACTCAAGCAAAATACATGGAGAAAAGTGTGATCCCTTCACCCTTTCCAAAGGACACTATAGTAATTAATTGATTAAAACGATGGCTATATGATTACAAATTAATCAAAACCGAATTAATACGGCATTTTATAATGGTTGATCCCTTCACTCTTTCCGAATGACACTAAAGGAAAGGGATATTGTCGAAACAGCTGGTCAAATCACGACAACAGGACGAGAATGTACATACTAAATGAAACACATTATCTTATCTTTATCTCTCTTGCGAGACGAAAATTCCATAGCATGTCGTGCCGCGGCCTTGAAAATCACTATTTTGCAGCCAAAGATGTACTAACTTCAAAAAATAACAAAATATCGTCGTTCATTTAGTGACACGTTTCAAATAATGGACCCAAAGTCCGATTATTTATGACACCACACCAGACATGAATCGAACTTCTTTCTACCCTAATATTTATTGGTTTGAGATTTTCATGGAATTTCTACAGCACATACAGTTCTAGTGGCTTTCATGCTCTACCTTAAACATTGAGTAGTTAATTTTTCTTTCTTAAATACTAAAAATGTTCATGTCTTTAACAAAAAATTAAATATTGGTTGGATGTTAAGTTAACTGAGAAAGTAATTCCAAGCGCCTTTTTCAAATGGAATTTTCCTTAAAAATGGCAAATAAATGTAGTTTCCCCTAGGTAGATTTCATATTTTTGAATATTTAGGAAGAGAAGAAATTCTTCTAAACGTAAAAATGCGATTTTCTGAATAAGCGAAATGGTTTATAAATTAATGAGCAAACTGTTCTACAAATAGTAACACCCTGTGTGCTGTATAATCCTACAGATATTAGGGTATGAGCTTCGCATACTTCACCTTCTCACCTATTAGACACGTTAGATAAATACTGAAAGGGTCTCTAAAATATTTTGATTAAATTCAAACCATAAATAACAAACATCCTTTCATAGATGACATATTAATTGGCGCTCCACTGTTTCTCCGAAGCGGTAACATGCGATTTAAAACCTGAACTATATCTGACTATACGCACATCCACGTAGCTCTATAACTGAAAACGTTTTGCATATAAACACGTCAATTAATCACCAATTAGCCGCTTGACTTAAGCCCTTTTTGACGCAATCCTTTGTCGCTGCGATTCCATTTTTCAGGCGAGTGGTTTCGAATAATTCGAGCTACCCCTAATAATGCGTTTAGAATTGCCAGAACATTAGGGTTTTTCCTGGTCTGAAGGGCATTACGGAGGTAAGGAGATATTTCATTTTTGGAACGTTGCGAGTTCGTGAATATAAGTGTTTTGAAACCGGTTATATAATAAATATAAAAGGATCTTTGAGTATGATTCACTTAGTAAATCTTCGCTCAAGAATATCACAATCCCATTTACAAGAATACGGTTCTATTAAATTGTACGTATATTAAGATTTAATTTTTTTGTTTAAATAACTATACATCAGTTCTTGCAATTGGGAGTTTTCCAGAACGGCCTGTCCACCACTGCGACCTGTAAGATCTACTGTGGCTCTCCCTGCTCTTAGAGCACCTCACCTATTTGTATATCTCTGATTATACTTCATCATGATAATGACCGCTCTGTGTAGCATGGAGCTACTAGATTGGTTTCGCCCATTTGTGCAATTTCCTCTTCTTCGTGGCAGAACCTGCATAGGGCTTCTTCTGCTAGACGGATCAGACTTGAGTGTCTTTTCAGCCGACAATGTCCGGCCATCACACTTCTACGATGAATTTAGAGAAATGATCGACAGGAAACCAACAAAACCTACCTTTTTAATTGGGGATTTTAATGCTAAATTGGGGAAAAAACAGGAAGAAAATGAAGAATATGTTGGAAAATTCAGCTTCGACGAGAGAAATGAAAGAGGGATAAAACTACTTAACAGAACAAAAATTTTATTCAATGGCGTCCTTCTTTAACAAAAAGAAACAAAGAAAATGGACATGGCAAAGTCCAGATGGAACTACGAAAAACGAAACTGACTACTTTCTATCCAGTAACAAATTAGTTGTACAGGATGTTACTGCATTAAATTGTTGCAATATCAACAGTGATCACCGAATGTTAAGGGCAAAGATAACTATAAATAATAAATTAGAACGAATGAAGACCTTCAAAAGAAATCAACATGATAAAGACCTAAAAATATTGATTGGAAATGCTGATAAATACCAGCAAAAACTTACGAAGGAGATTAAGGAAATAGAAAAACCCAAGGAAAAAAGAATCTAGATGATACCAGCCAGGCACTAACAAACATCATAAAAAAACGGCAAGAGAAGTAGCAGAACAGAAAGGAAGAAAAACAGGCAAACTTGAAGACGAAACAAAAAGAAACATTGGGAAAAAGAGACAACTATTAAAAAAGAAAAAATTCGAAGATCTCAGAATTTTAACAAAAGAAACAAGGAAAATGGTAAGGTGGGACCTGAAAGAACATTATGAACAAGAAGTTGAGAAGTTACTAGAGAAAAACAAAGGCTTAAGAAGTCTGAGAGAAAACAACCACAAAAAAACAAGTAATCGCCCTAAAAGATCAAGCCGGAAACGAGATTAGAAGCCGAAAGAAAATAGTGCAAATAACCGAGCATTTTTAGAAGAACTTATACACGACAGTGAAACAACAAGGAACCAAAAAGATAATGAATGTAGGATCAGAAGATATTTCGGAAATCTCAAAAGAAGAAATAATGCATGCTCTAAAGTACATGAAAAATAACAAAGCACCGGGGGACGATGAAATCCTGATAGAAATGATAAAACAAGGAGGAGACATAGTGATAACCATATTGCACCAACTGTTATATGAATGTATAGAACAAGGAAAAATACCCAACAACTGGAATAATGCTATTGTAATTTTGCTATACAAGAAAGGAGACAAAACAAACTTGGAGAACTACGGGTCGATCTCTCTACTGTCACAAGTATATAAGCTATTCACGAAAATTATCACAAATAGATTCACAAAAAAATTAGATCAATACCAACCGGAACAACAAGCCGGTCTTAGAAAACAGTACAGTACATGTGACCACCTTTTGACCATAATGATACTAATGGAAAAAGCAGTAGAATATAATATGGATATCTGCATGGCATTTGTTGACTTTCAGAAAGCCTTCGATAGCGTTGAACATTGGGCAATATTACAAGCACTCTCAAATGCAAGAATAGACAGCAGATATTCTAATCTTATTAAATATATATACGAAAATGCCACCTCTACCATTCAACTGAACAGAAATACAAATCCTATCAAAATACAAAGAGGGATAAGACAAGGTGATACATTATCTCCAAAACTGTTCACCATGGCGCTGGAAGACGTTTTTAAACAACTAAATTGGCAGATGATATTGTGTTGATAGGTGAAAACAAAGAAGACCTAAGACACATGTTGATGGAATTGGAGGAACAATCGGCTAAAATCGGACTAAAAATGAATCTGTCAAACACGAAGGTAATGTGCAAAGGAGACCCCCAAATCTCAGTTGAAAACCAACCAATAGAAAATGTTACTAGCTATATTTACCTAGGTCACATAATATCATTAGGCAGAGAAAACCAAACACAAAAAATATATAGAAGAAGAAGACTCGCGTGGGCAACCTTTGGTAAATTGAAGGACACCCTAAAAAACAAAAATATCTCAATGCATCGTAGAAGTCACCTATATAACCAATGCGTTCTTCCAGTAATGACATACGGTGCTCAGACATGGACAATCACAAAAAAGTCACTAAATATGCTCAAAACAACATAACGTGCAATGGAAAGACAAATGCTGGGAGTGTCCCTACAAGACCGGAAACTAAATGAACAAATAAGACGCATAACTAAGATCAAAGATGTTGAGGAGACAATAGCCGAGCTTAAATAGAGGTTTGAAGGTCATGTGGCTAGATTACAGAACGAACGTTGGACAAAGACCATACTACAATGGAGGACTTATCAGGGAAAACGATCCAGGGGACGACCACCGATGCGATGGACTGATGCGTGGCTGAGAGAAGCACAAGACAGGAATAAATGGTTACATATGAAGGAGGCTTATGTCCAGAAATGGAGTGAATAAAGCTAGTTTAAAAAAAAAGTAAGCTGTGAGCTTTGCTGAGGTATTATTTAGCTTTTCTCTGTCCTGGTTGGACATTCCAACATTCCTGAGATTGTAAAATATGCCTTATGGTACACATGACCACTTTGTGCTTCCACCAAACAGCTCGACGAACCATCGTGCCTCGGACCCCAAGCGAGAGTTACTTTATTTTAGCTTTTTAAATGCCTTGCAGTAACTCTCTACCAATTTAGATGTTGTACTGGTGGTTTTGACTTCCTTTAGTGCTGTCTGACTATCGAAAAAGATTACCACCGTCTTATTGACTTCCATTGTCTTCGCACAATGTTCTATGGGCACCGTAGCTAGATTACCCATGGATATTGGAAGACTTATTCCCGTCCTTGGTTCAGTCTATATAGGCTATCAAGTAAAGATGATAGGTCTAATAATATCCCTAGAGTGACCGTAGGAGTTGAGTTCATTGTGCTCGTGGCGCACAGGCACGTTAGCCTTTACATGTCACTCAATGGCCTCCAAGCCCCCATTTGCCTGTCTTTGTCCACCAAGTCACTGCTCCACATCTTTTAATGGGTCACCATCCTCGTGAATGACCACGCCATCTTAGGGCTTAGATATCAATTTTTCCCACCCATTGCTCTAGACCTACCTAATGATATCGTAGCCTTCTGCGCAACCTTTATGTCAACGTTTGATCAGAGTGTTGAGAACTTGTGGTTTTAGCCCTCATAGGACCCTCCTTCCTGTGAAGGTAAAAACTACTGTTTTCTGTGGATTAACTGAGAGCTGTTGGTGTTGACCAGTCATCCACGATGTTGAGAGTTCTTTGACTTCTCTTTGAGAGTGTGCAGGTAAATTTTGTCATCTGTATATCTTAGGGATAGGAAACTTTCAGCAGACAGTTTTTGGAGCAGATCATCTATAAGGTTGGTCCACAGCAGTGAAGATAAAACGCCTCTTTGGAGACATTCTATACGTACCTAAGTCATAATGGTGGCTTCGCCCGAAGATGATGTAATTTTCCAAGCATGTATGTACCCAGTGGCTGGCACCTGTCTTCTCTCCAGTGCTCTCTTAATGGAAAGGGTTGAAGCATGGTTGATAAAATGCCACTTGCATATCTAGAATAGTGGTTACTGCTATCTCTTTATCCCTGTAACTTTTTGAGATCGTCCAGAGCTAAGTCCATCGATCTACCTGTTTTCAATCTCAAATTCAAACTCAAAAATACTTTATTGGTTCAAAAAATATACAAATTTTTATCGACAAAACATGAGCACATATAAATAAGTTTAAAATACATATAAACAGAAAGAAAGTCAAATGCACACAACAAAAGATTCATCACTGGAAAATTCAAGGATACCTCATAGCGTGTCCCGGTAGAACTCCTCCAAATTGTAGTATGTTTTACTCAGAAGCAATTGCCTAAGTAAAAAGCGAAAAGATTTTAGAGTCTTCATTGATTTCAGTCTGCTCGGCAGGTGATTGTATAATTTGCGATCCTCATAAATGAGAGATTTCTTAATTAAAGTAGTCCTTAGGACAGGCAGAGGTAAATTCAGGTTCTGACGGGTATTGTAAAGAGGAGAAGACCCTGAAGCCTAAAACAATTTTTAAAAATAAGAGTAATTGTATCCAGAATAAAAACCAAAGTAAGGGTTAAAATTTTTTGAGCCGCAAAATGTGACCTACAAGAATATCTCTGACTTATGTTGACAATAAATCGAAGTGCTTTTTTCTGGAGAACAAAGAGCATATTCAAAAGTCCTTGACTGGAAATACCAAAATGGGATACCATCTCTCAGGTGGGACTGAAAAAGCCCAAATTTGCATTTAGCTCACCATGAATTAGCACGCCCAGAACCTTAGACACTGAAGCATCCGGAAGAGGATCGCTATCTAACATCAGCTCTGCCACATCACACTTAAACCCAACAATGTGAGTTTTAGTCAAGTTCAAGCAAAGGCGATTAGAGTTTAACCGTTCTTTAATTAATCCTCAAATCATTCACTATAATTTGCTTAAGTCCTACCATATTCCTATTCTGCCACAACATTGAGATGTCATCAGCAAAAATGGTCCTGCGGTTTTAAAGTAGAAGGTCATTGATATTTAACAGGAACAGGAGCCCTGCGGAACTCCGCAATCAACTTCCAAGACCGAAGACCTTTCTTCCGAACTCACGACAATCTGAGAACGCCCCTTAAGATAAGATTTAAACCAGGAGTGAGCCACACCCGAGAAGCCGTATCTCTTAAGCTTCGCCAGCAGTATTCTGTGATTCACACAATCAAATGCCTTGGACAGATCACAGAACACCGTCGCACATGTCCCACCCTGATGCAATCCAAAATAAACCCTCTCAAGGAAACGGTAAATGGCATCATGGATCCCTTTCGATGTTTAAAACCCAAAGTGCTTCTCAGTTGTTAAGTTGAAGATTCTTTTATTTACAAGTTTCTCTATAACTTTAGATAAAGTTGGCAGTAGGGAGATTGGGCGGTAATTAGATGGGTCTTCGGAGTCACCACCCATACTGAGGTGAATTCAATAAAAACATCTTAAGTGCATTATCTCTTATATGTCTGTAAGCTAGTTTTTCTATGCTTTTTAACATAAATGATGATAGGCTGTAAGGGCTGGGTGTACCGTCCTAGATTCTGTGTACTTTTGACAAGGATAAAACTTCTCCTGTCTCCACACACCTGGTGTAAATCCAAGGCAAATAGTATGATGGATCTATTTAGTCAGGATATTCATAAATTTCAAAAAGCCAAATCCAGGACAAATTATGTAATTTTGAATTAAGAATACTTTCTAAAATTAAAAAAAGAATTTGAACAAAAAGGGCACAGTATATTAGTATACATAAATTAAATAAATAGACACTTAAAATAAATATTTCGATTAAAGGAAAAGGGGTTCTTGAATAGAGATCTTTTTTTTGCATGTACAACAGAACTGTACAGGGTGGCCAGTTTTCTTTGCATTTACAGGGTTTGGGAGAATTGGTAGCAGATAGATAAAATCTGACTTTCTGTTCCCGAGCTAATTTTTAAAGACACTTTCAAATCCGGTGCCATGGTCAATTTTGCATGAGCCCTGTAACATGGTAAATAGTCATGCTTATTTACGTAGAATCCAATAGTATACTCGTATTTTTTATATATTTTATACTTTTTAAGTTATAGGGCAAATTTAGGTGGCCAGCGCGGTCACCTGACTTAACGCCATTAGACTTTGTCTTCTGGGGTTTCTTAAGAAATGAAATCTATAAAAACGCTAGTAACCACATGGACGAATTAAAACGGAATTTTGGAAACAGTTTAAGGATGGCTAAAATATGCACATACAGGATGGCCCATTAGATTCAAGTCAATATTTCGAAAACAATTCATTTTAGGTACAGAATAGATAATTGAATAATATGTTGGCCATGCTATTTAAAAAAAAAACAATTTTGGTGACCCAGTCATTGTTGACATCTAAACATATGCTATTCATCTGCAAGAAAACTATATCATACTTAGAAGAAAACCGAAAAAATTATAGATACATTTCCAATTTGTTTCGGAGTATCCCACATATACAACTTAATTTCCGTGACGCGAAAACGGAACGAGCGGCTAATATTAGGAAACCAGGCTGGAAAGCTCATTATCGTGTCCATAACAGCATCGGTCTACGCTGTCCGTCGCACGCAGCCCATTAACGGCGGCGATTACCCCAAGGCGTCGCGACGCGTTTAATGCCCCAGGAAGACGTGCCGTTGACATTTATGTCCGTGGTCGCAGGGCCACGTGTCGCCCAGATTAAAATCCCTTATTTAGTATGGGATTTGTGTTGCTTTCATGTTTTTTAATCCATTAGCAATGCAAATAGAGCAATATTGAGTGAGGATAAATGGCCTTAGATATTAAGTGCGCAATGTTGGAAAAAATGTATTTCAAACAATGGCGTTGAAATGGAGTACGTCAACCAAAACAATATTTTTTTATATGTTTAAGGCTTTTGACTGCGTGAATTACAGGATATTGCTATTGAATCATACTGAATGTAAGAGCCTAATATTGGCGTAATTCTACAGTACTAGATACAATACCATATTTTTAAAAATTAGTTTGCTTGTGGAACTCACATCAAATGTGAAACTTCACCCGCACAAAATAGAAACTAATGTTAGGAATGCGACACATAACTATCTCGCCTTCTGTCTTTACCAACGCTATATACCTCTCTACTTCCATTCGCTTTGCCGTGTCACCGTGTAATTATCGCCTTTTGTCTTTACCAACACTATATCTCCCTTTCTACTTTCGATCGCCTCGCGCTGTGTCATACATTTCGTAACGCATCACAGACTTTATAACGTTTGCGTTAAATCACATATTTCGTAACGCATCATACATTTTGTAACTTTTTTGTTACGCGTGCACCAGCTTGCTCTCCAGACACAGCACGCGTAAAGAGGTTTCACCTCAAAAGTACCTAATAGAAGTTCTTATATTAGCGGTATAAGAAAATACAACGAAAAATTCCTAAGAAACAGGATATCAGAAAATTGAAAGACAGAATACTGAAGGACAAAATAAGTAAAGCCCTGAATGAAAACTGTAGAGAAATCAAGGAAAAAGCCGGAAACACGGAAGAGAAAATACATTCACTTAACAAAGTGGTAGAGGAGATCAAAGACAAATTTCTGAAGAATGAAGGAAGACAAAACAAGACGTGGATGACAGAGGAAATATTACAGATGATGGAAGAGAGGAGAAAACACCAGAATAATATAACCGCATACAGGGAGATACACTGTGAAATACAAAGAAAGATCAGAGAAGCCAAGCAGAAAGAAATGGAAGAAAAATGCCATAAAATAGAAACACTGCAACAGAGATTTGATTACTTCAATGTACATAAAAGAGTGAGAGAAATAACTGGCAAATACAAAAAGAGAACAGTAGGAAAACTCGTCAATGACAACGGAGAACTTATTGTGGACCAAGGAAGTATTAAAGACACTTGGAAAAAATACATAGATAATTTGTTCTTCGATGAGAGAGGAGATCCCTCTTCCTTATAAACAGAAACTGGACCACCAATACTAACAAGTGAGATAGAAGCAGCCATAAATCGTTGAAATAAGGCAAAGCTCCAGGACCGGACGGGATACAGACAGAGTTCCTTAAGCTTTTGGATGAAGAATCAATAAAAATGATCTGCAAAATATTTAACAATATCTATGACACCGGCAATATCCCGAAAGAATGGCTCATTTCTGAATTTATATTGCTGCCCAAGAAACAAGGGGCAATGAAATGCGGAGAATATAAAACCATAAGCTTAATGAGCGATTTACTGAAGCTTTTCCTTAAGGTTATCCATCGCAGAATATACAAGATAGGGGAAGAGAGAGTAGCAGACACACAATTTTGCTTCATGAAAGGAGTGGGAACAAGAGAAGCACTGTTCAGTATACAAGTATGATTCCAACGGTGTAGGAACATGAATTGCGACATTTATACTTGCTTTGTAGACTATCAAAAGGCGTTTGACAAAATCCAACACCAGAAGATGATACAAGTACTGAAAGGCACCGGAATGGATGATAAAGATCTCAGAATTATACAAAACTTGTACTGGAACCAGATAGCCACCATAAAAATCAACGCTGGAGATGAAACAACAGAGGCAGTTAACATTCTGCGGGGCTTACGGCAAGGGTGTATTATCTCCCCTCTGATATTCAATCTGTATTCAGAAGAGATATTTAGAGAAGCTCTGGAAAACGATGAGAATGGAATTCTTGTAAATGGTGAACGACTAAATAATATCCTCTATGCAGATGATACCGTCATATTTGCAGATAGTATAGAGGGTCTACAATAGCTAATGAACAAAGTGAATGAAGAGAACGATATGGGCTAAAAATGAACATCAACAAAACAAAATGTATGATCATAAGTAAAGAGAAGAAAGAAAATTGCCAACTATTTACTAAAAATATACCAGTAGAACGGGTATCCAAATTTGTCTACCTGGGAACCTTAGTAAACCAACAGTGGGACCACTCACAAGAAATTAGATGCAGAATAGAAAAAGCAAGAGATGCCTTAATCAAAATGTCTAAGCTCTTCAAAAGCCACAACCTCAAATTAGATATCAAAGTAAAAATCCTGCGCTGCTATGTGTTCTCCATATTATACTATGGCATGGAATCCTGGACATTGACTGAAGCAACACAAAAGAAACTCGAGGCCTTCGAGATGTGGCTCTACAGAAGGATCCTTAGAATATCATGGGTAGATAGAGAGACCAACGAAACAGTACTGGAAGGAATGAGGAAGGAGAAAGAGGTGATGAACACGATTAAGAGAAGGAAACTGGAATATCTCGGGCGTATAATGAAAAATGACTCCAAATACAAACTCTTAAAATCCATCCTCCAAGGAAAAGTGTTTGGAAGGAGAGGGCCCGGAAGAAGAAGGATATCATGGCTCAAGAACCTATAAGGTCATTCAAAAACATCCACAGAACTGTTTAAAGCAGCAGTCAACAAGGTCATCATAGCCAGGATGGTCGCCAATATTCAAAACGAATAGGCAATTGAAGAAGAAGATATCAGCGAAAAATATTGCAATACCTAGTTAAGATTATTTTAAAGGCTATAGTCGTATATATTCAGAAGACATAGTAATATAAACTTATGTTTTATAATCTGTATTTTAATGATATTTGTATAATTTTATAGGTATACAGGGTGTTTCAGTGTCCGCATAAGTTTCGTTTTCAAGATACTGGATGTTAAAAAAATATTTTTAAGTTGTATCACAATCATCTAAGTAAGTACTTTAAATCTCTCTAGCTTCAAGAAAAAAGTAAAAATTGTTTATCACTGCTAACACGCACGCTACTGGTGAAATTAATTAGAGAAGTATTAATTAATATGCTATGTACTATGATTAATATATGACAATACCATTACAATGGGATGGGTCTTATTTTAAAATTTAATCAACATTTAAACGCCTCTCATTTAAATTTTTTTTTAACTAATTCTTGACAGCACAACAGTAGATGTCATTTGACTTTAATTAACAATCGTTACCCTTGCATGCTACACATATTTTACTCACCCTGTATACTCAAACCTATTTATGTATTTTCCTTTAAACAAAAAATATATTTCTATCTTCCATACCATTTCCAAAGCGTAGTTGGTCAAGTCACTCTGAGACACTCTGTGTAAAAACGGGCACTCCTAACATCGAATTTTGTTTTTCTACGATGTTTTCTGAATTAAATAGTTCAGACATCGGCCGTTAACGATTCTGAATACAATCCATTCAATTTTTAAGCCCTTTATATTACCATTCTCATAATAGAACGTTACTATAGCAACGGCTTTAAAACTTTATTTAAATAAACTGAACAAAATTTGAAACGTACGACTTAAATGAATTTTTTCATAAATTGGTATGATTATTCGTTTTGTTCTCTTAAAGTATGTGCAATGTCAATTTTTAAACAGTAGGCACAATATAAATGACAATTTTGGGTAGCACGCTTCCATTCTGTAGATACATCTGATTATATTTTGGTTGAATGTTCTTTCCTTAAAACAGAAAATATATATATCTTCTATACCATTTTCAAAATATTGTTTGGTCAAATCGCCCTGTATAACAAGGATCAAATGTTGCTTTTCTACGGTCTGTTTCTTGAATTAAATAGTTCAGACCACGGCTGTTGAAGATTCTTAAATTTTCCTACCTTGTCGTACTAGCCTCGCAAAGTAAATTTTGAAATTGCAAACGTATGATTCTAAGGGATATCCTTTTCGCAACAAATCCATTAACCAGATTTTTTATTTGGAGAGAATTTTAAAATCAACGTTCCATGTCACCAGCGTCAAAACCATCCCCTTTTTCGGTCATCCGAATCAGCTCGTTTGTATTTTTCGGGACAGAAGGGAGTCCATTTTCCTTGCAACAAATATTGTTTCCATTAATCTTCTTCGGTATTCATACTATAAATGATGCAGTGCGGATTTTCCATTGAAGATTTAGCCTATATTTTTAATGTCTTCCACAATATATCTTCTCTCTAGTAAATGGAGACGTCCAGTATGACTTATAGTTTTGTTTAGGTGTTATGTTATTATTCTTAAGTAGTGCTTTTAATGACTTCCCGGACGCAATTATTTCCATTTCCAGTAACAGAGTGCGCCCTTTTTCTTTCTTTACTTTTGCTATACAAATAGACATTTAGATACGTTTTACACAGCTTTTTATAACCCAAAAGGGTGGCGGTATCAAAATCTTATATAGGACCTATCTATAAAGAGAACTTTATTAAAAAGTAAAGCTCACGCCTTTTTACGCGCCCGATGGCTAGAAGAGCTTTTTTCTATTTTGGTATCATAAAGAAGTATTTTCGATACGCAAAGTAGTGTCGAAAAGAAGCTCTTTTCGACACTACTTTTGTTGACTGATTACTATGATATTAACAAAATTGTTCAATGCCAAAGCTCACTAGCAAAAATTTCAACACCGTTTTGAATGGGATTCCTAATAATACAGACGTCAAAAGTGACAAGATGGACGTCCAACTTTTGATCGCGACTTGAATAAATTAATGTTTTTCATTAAAAAACGAGCAAAATAGAAAAAATAGTATAAAATACACGTTTTAAAAGACATTTAGCGCACTCGCACGTTAGGAAACTCCCCGCAAGCTTTCCAGAGCTCGGCGAAATATCGGTAACCTGTACCATACATACATACATAAATAAATGCCCCCCTAATACCTAATTTTTTGTTTTACGTGCGGGGTTGCTAGTCCCCCATCGGGCGCCTCCCCAGGTGGCGGATAGGGGAATGCCTCCTAGATAAAGGTGGTACTGGAGAAATTAAATATCCGGGGCGGACCAAAACTAGCATGGCGTAGGACAACAGCTACGTCATCACTGGTATGGGGCTATTGAAGGATTGCAGCCCTATAGGCTCGATGCCAGACAGTTTCAGGCAAAGATTACATATTGATCTAACCGGCCGCAATACTGTCATGAGGAAGGCAACGGGAAACCACGTCATTAAAAATCCCTAGTACATCATGATATGAACATAGACAAGAATTACCAAGATCCGGCAGGGGAGAAGATCGCAAGGTATACCAGGTCGTCATCCAGCGAAATCCTTGAAAGACGCAAAACAACGAAAACCAAGATGTCGCGAAGGACAACAAGAAGAAGAATGAAAAGAGAATAGGTACCTGGAACGTAAGGCATAGGTACGACGGTAAGGCGGTTAATGTGATCAAAGAAATGAAACGCCTGAATATAGACATACTCGAATGCACGGAGGTAAGATGGCCAAACTCAGGACACTGCACAATTGACGAACGCCACATATACCACTCCGGGGATACCACAAGCAAAAACAGCAGTGGAGATACAATTATTATCAATAAAGAAATTAATAAGTCAGTATCAGATTTCATACCCATCTCGAACAGAGTTGCACTGCTCAAAATTAGCACAACACCAGTCAATATGAACATAATCACCATCAACAGAAAGCACAGAAGAAGAAATAGAGACGTTCTACGAACACATCCAAATGGCACAAAAATTTACAAAAAAAGAAGAAACAAACATCATTCTTGGCGATTTTAATGCTAAAGTCGGCAATTCAAAAGTAGATGGCGCCATGGGCAACTCTAGAATGGGTGTGAGAAACGATACAGGAGACCAATTGATACAATTCTGTATGGAGATGGAATATACTATAACAAACACTTTCTTCAAACTACCACTCAGAAGACTCTATACATGGAAATCCCCGGCGGACAAGCAAGAAAGAATAGTGAGAAACCAAATAGATAGATAGATAGATAGATAGAAAACATACTTTATTGTTCAAGAATTACATTTCATATGGAATCCTTATTAACAAAGCCTATAGTTATTTCTTATACTAACATATTGAGCCAAATCAACAAATTGACGCCCTTAGCCCACAAAAATTCAACACAAGTGTTTGAGCTAAAGGCCCAAAAATAACGAGTAAAAAGTGGTCTATCCAATCAAGCCCAATACCCCTAAAGTCATACCTGCTCAACTTCAACAGTAGTATTCTGTGATTAACGCAGTCGAATGCTTTCGACAAATCACAGAATACCGCTGCGGCGGACTTACGCTGATTTAGAGAATTAAGAAGGTTCTCCATAAAGTGAAAGACAGCAACAGCTGTGCTCTTCTGCTGTTGAAAACCAAACTGATTTTTGCTTAGAATATTGTTATTATTTAAGAATTCTATGATGCGTTTATTTGCCAGGCTCTCAACTACTTTTGATAGGGTGGAGAGCAGTGAGATTGGTCGGTAGTTTGATGGGTTAGTGGTAACTCCTCCTTTATGTATGGGAGTGATCTTAGCAAACTTCAGGGAAGATGGAAAAATTCCTTTTCTGAAGGAAGAGTTGACTGCATCAGCCAAAGTGCAAGCGGGAGTTCTTTTAGGATTTTTAAAGAAAGTCCATCATATCCGGCAGCATTTAAATTCCTCATTTTGCAGAAGGTCTCTCTTAGTTCAATTGAATTAGTTGGAAGGAAGGAGAATTGGTTTGAAATATTCACATTTGATAGGTAGTCTATAGGATCATTAACGGTTATTATGTTCTTTGTAATATTATCAGCTATTGAGCAGTAGAAGTTATTTAAATCATTAGGATCTAGCGCGATTTCTTGCGGGCTCAGGTTAGTACGACCTGATAGCTCATTTACAATTTTCCAGGACGTAGAAAATTTATTTTTTGATTTTTGCGTCCTTGAAGAATAAAATACCCTTTTAGCCCTTGACAGTAATTTCCTGTATGTTGTACGATAACGAATAAAGTAGTTATGGATAAAGACATTACCAGAAAAGTGCTTCCGCAAGGCATTAAGGCAGCGAAGATTTCCAGCTGAGATACGTATACCCTTGGTTATCCATCATTTGGAGTGTGAATTTATTTTTACATTCTTAATAGGGAAGCATCTGTTTATCAAAGTGCATAGAATAGAATAATACGTTGATAAAGGCTCCATTTCTCCCACAATTAGGTCCCAATTTAGACTGTTGCACTCATGGCGAAATTTTGCATAATTGCCACTGCTGAATATACGTTTACGAGTTGTATATTTATTTTTTCTGGTCCGTGAATTGATAGGGAAACGTGCAATGATGGCATTGTGGTCTGAAATGGCTGCATCAATTGAGTCACATATTACATTATTATGTAGATTGGAACAAACATAATCAATGGTGGTCGCTGAGTGCTCAGTAATACGCGTAAATGAGTCAGCATGCATGAAGAGATTGAAAGAAGTCAAGAGGTTCACGATCATGGCAGTCACATTAGAATCAGCATCATTATAATTGATATTAAAATCGCCAGCTAACACTACATGACACCTTGGAGGAATTCTGGACAGTAGCAGTTCTAGTTTATTTAGAAAATTAAAAACATTCGCTGTTGGTGAACGATAAATACAGAACACATAGAAACTAAGTTTTCTTGAAAATATTGCTGAAAACTCAAACTCTCCTTCTTGAAGAAGCGTGTCGAACCTGCCGCAAGATTCAAAGGCCAACATATTATCATTTTGATTGATTAAGGCAGCAGTGCCACCATGTTGGCCAATGGATCTACAGTACTTAGACACAACAATATATCCTTGAACAACTAATGGTTCATCCACTCTATGCCAATGTTCGGTGAGCAGCAATATATTAGGCAAGTTAGTGTTATTCAAAAGTACATCAAATCCGTTCAACATAACACTCATAAAATTATCGGAACTAACTCTAGCAGGCAGAGGCTGAAGCTTGTCTGTTGTATTCCTTACAGACGGAATATTTAAAAAAAATGCACAACTCTTTGGTTTGTCAATAATAAGATCAGGATTTAAGCAAGCTTCCGCCTCTGTAGTCAAACCTATAAAAAAGGTTTTTCATTACAAACATCGTCAGCAATATCACAGGAACTTGACAAATTTAAAGGTGAAGGTACTTGTTGGATATCTACCAAGTTCTGCAATATACCGTTGTAGTATTTATTAATATGTTCATGCAATAAATCTGCCAAGTCAGATCCCAAGCGAGGTGCATAATACATTCAAGTATTTTACTTAAATCTAAATTATTAGCTTGAAAAGCTTTATAAAGAGACAAGTTGCTATTATACATAACACCATGATTTGAACCAAAATAAGGACTTGTCATAACAAGAACATTGGTATTAACACAAAGTAACATCATTATAAACAAATGGTACAGAAACGCAATTAAATCAATAAAAAACCTACCCAGCGGCAGACGTTTACTCAGACCACAACCTTCTAGTAACCAGAATTAATATACGTATGAAAAAGATACCGAAACAAACAAAACGAGAAACCACGGACATATAGAAACTACAAGAGCAGAGCGTTAAAACCGATGTTACGCAAGAGCTAAACAATAAAATCAAAGAAAGAATCCAGCCAAATAACACCTACCTGGAAATAGAAGAAACGTGGGAAAAACTCAAAAATATTATCTCTGGTATCACGGAAGTCAAATTGAAAGCGAACAGAGGCAGAGGGAGGCACAGCTGGATGACAGATGAAATATTAGATATGATAGAAGAAAGGAGAACGCACAAGAACAACAAACGCAAAATATAAGGAAATACATAAGAGCATAACTAGGAAAATTAAAGAAGCAAAAGAGCTTGCGATACAGAAGGACTGTAAAGAGATAGAGCACCTGCAAAAGAAACACGACACATTTAAGCTACACCGGAAAATTAAAGACACAGCTGAAATTAAAAAATCAAAAAATTACAACATAATCCTAGATGCAAACGGCAACATTATGAGTGATAACGAAGGAAGAACAGCGCGATGGAAGGAGTATATGGAGGAATTGTTTGAAGATGATCAACAATTACACTAGGAGAGGTAAGAAGATCAATTGAAAGGCTTAAAAACAACAAGGCAACCAGATTCACGGAGAATTATTAAAGTTCCTTGGAGACGACCAACTGAAGCTGTTGACCACAATACTGAACAACATCTATGAAACAGGACACTTACCGAAAGACTGGATAGTATCAATATTTATACCACTCCACAGAAAAAAGCCACAAAATGCTCAGGCTATAGTATAATAAGCCTGATGAGCCATGCCCTAAAAGTTCTATTCAACATAGTTCATACACGCATTTACCGAAAGCTAGAGGAAAACATCAGTGACACCCAGTTCGGGTTTCGGAGCAGCCTAGGAACTAGAGAAGCTCTTTTTGGAATACAGAGAGCTCGCGATGTTAACTGTGACGTCTTTACATGCTTCATTAATTTCGAAAAAGCATTCGATAAAGTTCGACATGAGAAACTTATGGAAACCCTTCAAGAAGCAGGTATAGACGGTAAAGATCTGCGCTTAATAACACACCTGTACAGAGACCAACGAGCAGTCATCCGCGTGGAAGATCAACATTCTCCCGAGTTCCCCGATAAAAGAGGAGTCCGCCAGGGCTGTATAATGTCTCCATTGCTCTTTAGCGCATACTCAGAAAACCTTTTTAAGGAGGCATTGCATGAAGTGGAAGAAGGCATTAATGTCAACAGAAAGCTAATAAACAACCCCAGGTATGCGGACGATACAGTCCTACTAGCCGATAACGCTGAAGGACTGCAGATTTTAATAGACCGTGTCACGGAGGCATGTGACCTGTACGGATTGAGACTGAACTGCAAGAAAACACAAGTCACGGTAATCAGCAAAAACAACATAGCAAATACACAATTTCTTGTCAACAACACCCCCCTACAGCAAGTAGATACAATAAAATATCTTGGATGCAACCTTAATGTGAACTGGGATCAGGCGCAGGAAGTAAGATGCAGGATCAAAACCGCCAGAGCTACTTTCAATAGAATGAAGAAAGTACTCTGTAGTATAAACCTCAGTCTTAACATTCGGCTGAGAGTCCTTCGCTGCTATGTGTTTTCTGTTCTCTTAGAGGGCGCCGCTCCGAAGCGTGGACCCTGACGGATGTGTCATGCAAACGACTCGAGGCCTTTGAGATATGGTGTTACCGGCGCATGCTCCGGATATCGTGGACCCACCATATCACTAACAACACTGTAATGGAGCGTGTGCAGAAGGACCTATAAATACTGACAACCTTAGACAAGGAAAGAAATCTAAGCTGACAACAGTTAAGACTCGAAAGCTGGCATACTTCCGACACGTTATGCGCGGCCAAAAGTAACGCCTTCTTCAGCTAATTCTACAAGGCAAGATAAAAGGTAGAAGAGGTCCCGGTCGATGAAGAATATCTTGGCTGAAGAATTTAAGACAGTGGACGGGAATGACATCCGTGAGCCTATTTAGATCCGCCGTGGTAAAATCAAGTGGTGCCACATGATCGTCAACATCCCTAGAGGATAGGGACCGCAAGATGAAGAAGAATACCTTCCACAATCTGGACTGTTTAGCCATTTAACCACATGCGGTCATGTCATGTCATAAATTTGTTCAGGATTTTAGCGGAAACTCTTACGCACTTTCTATATTTCTCACAAAAAATAATAGACTAGGTTTGCCTATTTAATCCTACTGTATGCTCTATTCGTTTCAAGCCTCTCAAAATTAATTTTATATAAATTATTTTAAAAGATTAAATAAACTGTACCGGAAATTGCTTTTTTTAACTCAATAGTAATTTGCTCTTGCTGTCACGAGTTCAAAAGTCCCCTGTGTCAAAATATCGAATTAATAGCCCTTCAACTCCGTTGGTTCAGGTTGTCAACATTCCCAGGAAGAAAAAAAACACTTTGCGCATTTTCAGTTTTCCCGGGCGCCGCGAACCTTTGTCGTGTCACACCCGACCTGTCATTTAGTTTTAAATTTAATTGGAAATGAAAAGCGCATTTTCACACCCGTCGCGTTGATTTTTCGACATAATTAAATTTTTGATTTTCTAAAGGTTATAGAGTAAACTTGCGCAATTTTTTTTAGCGGCTATTTACCTATTTAATGCGTGCATCTTATTTATTGGTGGTAGATGCATACATTCTAAAATCAGTTCTTTAAAATTTGAAGCAGCAAGGATACAAAATCGAATTTATATAAGGGCAGCAGTATTTAATACTATTATATATAACTTATTATAATCATAGAGGGGTCCTTTACCTACCCCTTATATAAGCTATAATCAAAGAGTATAGTCAATTCCCACTCTTTTGGGTTAAAAAATGGAAAATGTAACAAAAAATATACATTGAACATAATCATTCAATTATTCGGCACCCACAGGGACATATTTCATTGAATGTAGGGCGTTTTAGGGCAAAATTATGGTCATTCATCATAAGGTCACGCCCTTCGCACGAAGTTTACGCCGAAAGGGCAAAAAGTTTTTTGTTACTTTCCATTTATCTACCCTTGCATATTGTTATTAATGGTGATAAAGTAGGTATATATTATACAGAATGTGTGATTGAATCATATGTATTTTACGTCGCTTTTTTATAATGGTGCGGTGGTGTAGTGCATTTATATTGAGAATTTATTTTATTAAATTTGTCAATTTAGATGGTTGATTTCCAGGATATTTAAGAGAAGAAAGAGCATGTTTTATGAATTGCACAAGGAATTAATCAGGGCCATGAATTCAACATCAAGAAATCAACATTGATGAAAAAATAAATACTTACATGATCTTAGCTTTTTTTGAGATAAAAATTATTTTATGAATTTCTTACCTGCAAAAACCTGTAATCGAGTTAATACATTTTTGTCAACTACTTCTCAAATATTTCTAAACTTATCAAATGAATTTTTAATAAAGGTGGAACAATATCTAACAATAATGCAAATTGTTAAATTTTTTCGGCAAAGTTAAATTTTGAAAAGTCCCAGATTTGACGTAATAACTCACAAACGGAAAATCTGATGGCATTATAAAGCATTGCTATGCTAAGAAATATTGTTTCTACTTTCACCAGTAGCGTGCTTGTCAGCAGGGGTACAACATTTTTTTGTACCGAAATAAATGATACGCCACTGCGTATTTCAAAATTGACACTTTTTCTTAAAGCTTCGTCAATATTAGCCCAGCAATACATCTCGTTGCAGTGACCATTTGTTTCGACAATATACTTTTATTTCATTGTTCTATGGAAAGAAAGCATGGATTCACACATGTACTTACATTAAATAAAAGTAAATATTCAGTATTAAGTGGGTTTCAGGAGCTTCATCTCCAATTTTGTTTCCAAAACATGCTTGTCGCTAACATTGAACTCGCTTGAGATTTCGACATCAATGGCCTCAAGTTTCTTTAATTTTAGAAAATGTTTACCTTGTATGGGTATATTAAAAATATTGCAATTGCTACCATAAAAAGATCTTTGAGCAATTTAAAGTCATAAATAAGTTTAGGCTAACGCCCAAGTTTTCAAGCTACGTGGCTGCAACTCTTCCTCTTTTTTCTTAAATCGCACTTGTCAGTTTTTGTTCAAAAAGTAGAACTTATTCACTCATGTATCCCATTGGTGTAAATCGAACTGATGCAAATGTAGGTAGGAAGCAATTACCTCCACCTGAGATGTTAGCTTTTCTGCATCCAATATTTAATGGAGTGAACCACAGGCGGACGAGATCGACGTACAATTAATCTTCTCTTTCTCTTATGTTTAAAATATTTTAAAATAAAAAACGAGATCCTAATTATTAAATGGTTTTAATTCGAACAAAAACAAAATACTAGACAATACATAGATGATTACTGCATCACATTTTTGGTTTTTAACAATTCGGTCTACCAAAACCGTATAAATGGACACCAAAGAAATGGTTATAACATTCTGAAAAAAAAAAGAAATTTCTTACGATATTTAAACAATAATATATAGTATGTGTAAAAAGTCAAACAATAATTATTGACCAATGTTATACCTAAATACAGATAACAAATAACACCTATCTTTTGAAGTCGTCTCAAATATAAAAGGTGGTTCAGAAAGCGATTTTACACCAGTGCTATGTGTCTTTTAAGAGAAATGTCTCAATGTTGATGCATTTCTAAGGTCTAATATATTCTGAGTGTTCGTATAGCCTTTTAAAATGGGTATACAGTGGGTATAAGAACAGTCACTACGCTAATTGCCCAAGCTTTACCAACCCAAACTAACCATTATGTCTTACTTACGTTTGCAATATATTTCACCGCATCCTTCAAATACGTTCTTAACATCTAAGCACTTGTTGCAACAATTACAGGTAAAACAACTTGTATGATATGCTCCGCAAGACACTAATACTTTTTCGGCTGCATAAACCTGGAATAAAAATAAAAATTACCAACGATAAGGTGTAACATATTCGAAGTGGATCATTGGGATATCGGAAACCATACGAGACACGAGGTCAGTTAAATTCAGACATTATTTGTAACGTAAATGTTACTGGTCGATTTGTGTTATCGATGCTCTCGCTACCTTACTTCTCGTGACCTTACTTCCGCTGTTCCGAGTCATTCGAAAGATGATTCCGTTTGGAGCGCCCTCTTGACAGTTGTGGTATATATGCTTTTTTGGAGAAATTGATGGTTGATGGGGATGGGCATGGGCCTTCCCTCCTACGCGCTCAAGCGGGTAGGAGGTAAGAAGTTGACCGGTTTACGATATCTGAAATTTTCATTGTTATTTTTGACCATCAGGTCTAATTACCGTCTGCTTTTGTAATGGAATTAATCGGCAAACATACTGCCAGGTGTAGTTTTTGAAATTATCGGCCATGATACCGATAAAGATGTTTAACGACTAGTGTCGTTACCCTTTCTATGAAAAAAAGGGTTGTTACAAGTTTGTGTGTCTATATTGAAAAGTGATTTTTTTTATAACTTAATTAGAGTTTGATAATATAAAAGAAATACATTATAAGAGAATCTTCTCATTAGTTTCTAGAAGATACCATGTAACAGTTCGATTTTGCCAGTGTCAAATATTTTTGAATTTCATTTATACGCCGCATTTAGGAAAAAGATGCTGTATTTTGCACTCATCGGTTTATTGATTCTAAGTTTATTGATTCGTTAATACGCTTTAAATTGCCGCATTTCTTAATGTATATTAACACTATTCTAAGTATGGGTTAACGATATATTGGTATTAGCATTTATAACACGTTGTGACTATATTTATTTTAGTTGATAAGTGAAGCACATTGTTATTAGAATAGCTTGGCTTGATTTATATTACATTATCGTAGAACAGCCAGCAAACCGCTTTATATTTTTAAGAATCCTGTTAACAAAACCCACAAATACGCTGCATTTGACTCGTCGATCCACATTTTAATTTTGGTTTAAATATTTCATAACTTTTTGGGAACCCCTCGGTTGCTGAACACCAATTGCCGGCCGATCATTTCTGAGATCGTTAGATCGTTTTGGGACCTCTCCTTTTAAATATATTTATCTCTACACACGACAGGTTGCAGTTTTTGTAATGTTCGCTTGTTCGTTTCGAGTAACAGGAATGGGCTATCCTCTCGTGATTGTCGCTCTCGATTTAGATTTTTAGAGATTTATCATTTTCGTAGGAGTATTTCCTAGCCTTGAAAAATTTAATTTTGGCTCATTAATTGTGGCTTACGCTGTCGTTTACCATCATAATAAGCGAGAACTAAGTCGTTTATTATCTTAGAATTATTCCTTGTATCGAAATCACTTAGCATGTTTTAGCCCATTACTATTTCCTGTCCGGACGTAGTTTTTTTAATCTCATAAAAGAAGAAAGGCAAATTGACGAAAACGAATCGAGAGTTCTTCTGAAAGTACCTTTGAAGGCGAGAAAAAGGTTTGCTGTGAGTGCAGTCATATCATATAGAGACTCCACATTTAGTATTGTGATTTAATACGACCCTTTTCTTTGGGGATTTATTGTGTCGTTTCTGTTTGTGTCTTGACACGACCGATTTTTAGGGATCTAAATACTGTACTTACTAGGTAAGCATTTTCTCTGGATTTTTTTCCCCATGGCGTGTGAAACACGCGGACGACGCCATGACGCTAATGGTTTTTTCTCTTATTCCCAGAGGCTTTCAAGTTCGTCGAATAAGACCGAGACCGTCGAATGTCCCCATAACCCTCACACACTAATGAGGTATCTATTGCTACAGTTTTTTTTGCCTAAATTAATGATTTAATTGCCTTATCTGTGTTAACCTTTTTTGTGCATATACCGCCATTTGCTTTGCGTCCCATATGTTATCTAATCTACCCCATTTTATCAAATCTGAATTTTTATTTTAATGTAACTTATTTCTTTTATTTGCCGATGGTCATTTAAAATTCATTGATAATTTTGTGGTGAAATTTGTTTTATAAAGAAAATATATTCATGCTAGGGGGGCTATAGTTTTTTTTTATTAAAGTAAAGGGGCTTCGTCTAATGCATACGGGGTTATTTCAGGGTTTTACGAGCAGGCTAGAAGCAGATTTTACTAGCGGGCCACCACTTCAACCACCAGGCTACCACCTTTACTAGCGGGCTGCCAGTTCGATTACGTAACTGCCAGTCCTGTCTCCGGGCCCCTTTTATTGGCGAGTCATCTGCTAGTCTCACCCTCAGGGCCAGTGCCCTAGCAGTACCAGCAGGTGCTTGGCACCTTTACCAGAGTTCGACGGATCATACAGAAGCTTAAGTTTATTTACTCATTTATTATTATTAATCGCTCTGAATTTTCTTTCTCTTTAATATAAATCAAGCATTGACAGGTTTTAAAACAGTTTCAATAATTTTATTCCTTTCATTGATTTATCGAGTAACATAACCGCTCTGGATTTTCTTTTTTCTATAATATAAGTCAAGCATTGAGAGCCAAGCTTTCAATAGTTTATTCTAATTTTATTCCTTTTATTAATTTATCGAGTTATTTGATTTAATTATTGTGGCCGTTCATTGCTACATATTATTATTGTTACATTTAAAATCAGTGCAGCTATTAGCGCACGCCTATCTAGTTGTAATTAGCTTAATTAACATCAAAGAGATCACCTCGGCGAGTAGTATTTAGTGCATTTAGCTTACAGAACCGAGTATTAACAACAGAATTGGTCTCCGTACAATCATCATATTGTACCTATTAGTAGTTAAATTTAGAAGTCATTTGACATTCCTTTGTATTTAACTAACAACATCTCCATTTAACTTGCCATTTTACTCCAGATAGATTGTTGCTGTATTTTCAAAAAAAAAGAACTTAGTAGCAAATATATTGTTCCTTAAATTTTGGATTGTGTTTTCTTGTTGAGTTAAGCTTGAGTACCTTTTGATTTAGTAAGCCAGCCTATATTCTCGTTTTCTTGTTAGGTTGAAATTAGGTATCTTTTGATTTAATAAGCCGGCCTAGCCACCCTGTACAACACCAGCAGAGCTTTTTCAGTTTAGTTGTACAGAACTGGTGACGCTCTAACGACTCCACTACCGGGGCCGGGCATTTGCAATACGACTCTCCGGGGCTAGGTTTCTTTTTAATTGGAAAAAATTGCTTTTAACTTCAATAAGAAAAACGTGTTGCAACCATAACTTCAAATTAATTTGAGATAGTTTTTAATATTTAAATAAATAATTTAATTAGGATCCCGATATTTATTTTGGTAAATTAGTGTCAAACGTACCTTTCCTTAATAAATACCTTTGATTTCGAATTTTCATAATATTCTTGTCTAGGGTATGTTTCTAAATTTTTCTGCCCTGATTTTAATATTCAAATTATTGATATATTTCTAGTTAAAAATCTAGTTGCGTCTTCACCTATCTGCCAACACATAGACCCACACCTTTAAATAAAACTAAAGCCGATGAGTGAAGACAAGTTACATACTGGACAATTTGGAGCTTCATTAATTGCCGCCAAGAAATTTGAAAAATACCTGTACTCTCTGAGATATCCAGAAAAAAAAACGAAAATCAGCGGTTTGTCTTTTATTTTTCCTGGCCTTATTTATTCAGTTGGATCAGAATTTAAATACCCACGTGGAATTCTCTTTAATCTTTTAAAAGGTTTTAATATCTCGAATACAATGATGTATCAGATTCAGATTCAGACGAATTATCTTTAAAACTTTTTCATTAGACTTGATGATGTGTTAGACAGAGACTGAGTGATCTGATTGGCCAAATTAATGAAAAGTCATGATATTATATGAAAAAGTTTTAAAGAGAAATAATTAATTCTACGTCTGATCTGATACATCATTGTATTTGAGATACTAAAATCTTTCAAAAAAATTAAAGAGAATTCCAGGCCCGTATTTAAATTCTGATCTAACTCAATAAACATGACCAGGAAAAATAAAAGACAAACCGCTGATAGCCTAACAGCAGCCACAAAAACCTTCTGGTATTTCTATGGAAGAAGTTTTAATTGTTCAAAAATTTTAAATGGTTCTCCCGTAAAATTTGCATTTTTGAGATACGCCTTTCCGTGTGCAAGGTGCAAGGCCACGATATATCAACCTTACTTTATCATATTTAAAATGTTTACCTTTTGTCCACATCTATTACAACACACGGTACACTGAGCTCTAATTTGTGACATCTTGCAGTTACAGGGATTCAAGTTTCCGCACACGCAATATTTCGATGTTCGGCAACAGCACCTAGGAGGATTCTTGCAACATGTCTGGAAACACGGACAAAATTTATTGAAAAAATAAAGAACAATATAAAAAAAAATCATTTATGAAGCGCCTATTTAGGAAAACATGGATATACTTCTTGTAGACTGAGCCTCGACATGCTTTGATGCACATTCTGAATGAAAACGACTAGTCGATTAATAAGGAAACTATAGGGGGGCTAGTTTGAGTTAAATAACTTACAACAGTTACAACCTCACCTATGTATGGGTGCGAGTATATTATGGGTGTGTGAATCATCAAATTTTCTATTCAACGTCTCTATACGAGACAATTTTTCATCAGATCGGAAAGGTACCTTTCTGAACTATTTTTAGACATAATAATCATAATTGATCAGAGGAGATTAGTTAAGCATCAGGAGAGGATTAAATTAAATTATGTTTCGGTATTGTGGATAAAAGTGTATTGTAATAGGTAATGGCCTATCTGAGCTAGTAAATTACCTCATAACATGCCTGCTCGCAGCATCCTTCAATTTTCGCCGGACAGCATGGCTGGGGAGGACACCATTTGATAGGAGGACAGTTGGGTTGGACGGAGCAACATTTTGGTGGCGGACAACATTTCGATGGCGGACAACATTTCGTTGGCGGACAACATTTCGTTGGTGGACCGCATTTGGTTGGCGAACAACATTTTACAGGTGGACAACAGTTCGGTGGAGGACAGTAGGGAGCTGATTTACATTTCGATTTGCAACATCTTTTCTGACATGGGTACGTTTGACAGGGAGGTGAACAAGGATCTGGTGAGGAACATCTAAAAAGCATTGTTGTTGTTGCTGATATTGCTTAAAATATTTTCTTTATAATTTTTAACAAATCAGCAATACGTTTTGCAACATATATAATTGTAGCGTCGTCTTCAAACAACTTGAATATCGTTACCAAACCCTTCTTGGAAATAATGTTTGTTTACTTGGCCGATGATCATCACTGCCTTAAATGTGAAATTTGAGGTCATTTAAGAAGGTGATTACCATTATTATTTTAATTACCATGTTTAGACAACGCACTGTTTTATATCAGAACGGTTTGTTTATAGTCACTTACCTTGGGGGAGAAGAACAAGGGTCGCAATCATCAGAATCCTGCAAGCAGCAACTGCAACCTTTTGTAAACACGGGGGTGCAAGGTGCGGGGGGAGGTTTAGAACAACAGCATCTCTTTGGCGGATTATTTCTAAAAAATGAAAAGATGTGCTTTGATTTATGTATATCTCCTTTTGGTTTTTTGCCAAAGAAAGCTTAATTATTATAATAACACTAGCTTAAAAATCATCGCTGTTGCAAGTGGAAATCAGGAGGCAGGGTGGCAATACTCCTCCTTTGGCTCCCACACGAGTTAAAAAAATTGATTAGGCCTAAAAACTGATGGCCAAACTTTATCTAAATAATGTCTTCCTACCACCTTATTAAGCCACAAGTCATTTTATATGCAATTTCTAATCTAAAACCATGAAAAAAGGAGCGTAATCCGCCTCAGACTTGTTGCACTGTCTATATCAGATATTTAATATTATTATCGTCATTATGTACTTATATAAAAATATATTAGCCTACCCGCATCGTGGCTCCAAGGAGTTGCAACAACACGGGTTCTTCAGAGTCCGAACCTGGACAGGGCACTTTGGTGTAGGGCAACAAGTTTTTCGACAACTGCACGCTGGACATGGTGATGGAGGGCAACATGTTATGGGATTTCTAGAAATGATGATGGTGACCTTAATGTAAAATTCACGTTTTGTGATGACCCTTCACCCTTAACATAAATACTTCCGGTTCGCATGAAAATAACACATCATATCACCGTTGTTTTGCAAATTTGCTTACCAATGTCGGGAAAAATCTTTTTTTTTTAAATGTAATTAGCCTGGATAGTAATGAGATTTTTTCGTCAAAGAGTTACTAAAGGAATATTCCATTAAATGCTTGATCTTCTTCTTCTTCTCAAGAAGTCTATTTTATATGGAATACCGTTATTGTTTATTGTCAGGTGGTTAATAGGATCTATTTAAAACTTTCTTAAATTGACAACCAATGAAAATGAAAAAAAAAAAGAAGAGATACCAAATTAAAAATAATGCTTAACTTTCTCGGGATTTTCTATGGGATCTCGTAGTTATTGTTTAGATACTGTATTAAATTGATGACCAAATTGGTAGAGATTTGGTGGTTGAAAATTTAAAAAAAATTCTCGAGATTTTCTGTAGGAAAACGCATTCATCGATGGTTAATAGGGTCCCTTTGAATAATCTAAAACTGAGGCAGCCAGATACAAAAGAGATGAGAGTAATATGGTCATACCCTTGGCTATAGCTTAGACAAGCATTTAAGAAATAATAAACAAATCAAGTCTCGGTCCTAATTTAGGAAAGATTTGATATATGGCTTTCAAATCCAGCTGAGATATCAGATTCATGTTATGTAGCTTGATATTGCCCACACCAAATCCGAGCCGCGCGGGTGGGTTTTTGGTGCATACCACGTTCCGGCAGCACATTTGTTCTGGATTTTCAATTTTTTCAAGTTTGTTGACAAGTGTTCATTTTTGAGGATTTACATATACACAGAATTATTATGAATGGTGAATTGAACACTATTTTTGATGGAAATATGATGATGCGAGTGCATCTATACATTGAAGTTGGAAGGAATTGTCTGTTTCTTCTCTATTACTATCACAAATATTTGTAGCTCCTTTCGGGACCACTAGGGCGTGTCTGTCATCGATAAGCCGGAATCGAATCTTGGCAGCCGAGTTGTGAAAGATCTCACTCGTTCATTGGTCGGAAAATATCACCGTGTTTACTTCGACAATTTCTTCAATGGGATTCAGCTGCAACAGGAACTATTGGCAGATAAGATTGACGCGTGTGGAACTGCTAGAAGAAGGCGCCCAGGGTGAACCAAAGGATCTAAGGTCGGAGAAAAGCGTGAAAAAGAGAGGTGATTCAGATTGGAGAATGACCGCTAAAGGACTGGTGTGTTTGTAGTGGAAATAGACAAAACTTTCGTTCATAAGCAATTTTCATGATCCTGAAGACACTGTTATTGTTCCAAGAAAGCAAAAGGATCCATGTTTGGCCTTGGTGAAGGATTATAACATACACATGAACTTCGCAGATAGACGAAACCAGTATGTTGGCAGTTACAAAGTGGATAGAAAGTCGCAAAAATGGTGGCCAAAACTTTTTGACATTTAGTAGACTTAGCATTGGTCAATGTTTTCATCGTGTACAACGCATGCTCTCTGGATGCCAGAGGACTGAATCTAAAGGATTTTCAGTTTGCGGTAGCAACTAGAATGATAGGTACGGATCCATCAATGTATATCCGAGGAAGACGAAGCACTGAAGTTCGAAAACCGGTTCAAGGTAATCATGCCGCCTGAAAGGAGATAACATAAAGTTGCGCACGTGCAATTTCATGGAACCAAAATTCGGTGTGCACTTTGCAGCACACGTTTGCAACCGCATCGAAGTAGATGACACTGCTCCACATGTAAAGTGGGTCTTTGTCTTACCGAAAAAACTAACTGTTTTCAGGTTTTCCATAAGAAATGATATTTTGATATCTGAGTTTCCTAGTGGTGCCATAAAGGCATCACCATTTTCTTCCATTTTTTTCACAACAAAAACTGATTTAAAAAATCAAAAAACTAATTTTTTGTTATTTGTACATCTCCAAAATATAGAATTTTTAGCTGGTAGCTAAAAACCAAAAAGAAAATTAAATCTGTCCTTAAATGGTTAACTAGATATATATAAAAAAAATAAATTTGCTTATCAGCGTGCTTAAGGTAAATTAGTTTGGGTTACCTGCAAGCCCTGGTTCTCATATGTGATCGGTTATAATAGTTCGCCACGTCTCTTGGTATAGGAAAAACGAAGCAATACTCATTTTTCTCACCGTTCTGATTTGGAATGCAGCTACATGACTGGACGGTTCTCTGGATACAATTCTGGAATGAGAATATACGGAAAGGTGAACAGTAGAAAATTAGAAAATTGGTTAGAGTCACGTTATCCATAAATTATCAGCCATAAAACGACGCGGAAGCCTATTATTTTGTACACGGCCAGAATTATATAAGGTTCTGCTTGGATAAATATTAATTATTTTGCAAGATTATGTAATCTGGATTGTCCACTTTAGTATTTGATGTTCGTTAACGATATTTAGTACGGCTATCAAAGGATATCCTAAGAAGCCTCCAGGGACTGTCCATAAAATTAAATTTCAATTTTTCCCATTTTTTTTTTCAATTTCTGTCTTATGTCCTTGTAGAAGCTTTAATATCCTAAGAAGCTTCCAGTAGTACCAGGACCCAAAGCCTGTTCATCAGGGACTGTCCATAAATTTAAATTTGAATTTTTCGCATCTTTATTTTCATATCTTATTGCCAATGTCCTTGTAGGCGTAGAACGATAATTAGTACAGCTTATAAAGAATGTCCTAAGAAGCCTCCAGGAACTCTCCATGAATTTAAATTTCAATTTTTCTCATCTTTTTTTCATATTTTATGGCCTATGTCTGTAGACGTATTAATCTTTGATGCGTGTTAACAATATTTTCTACAGCTATTAAGGGACATCCTAAAAAGCCGTCAGTGGTACCAGAACCAAAAGGCTGCCCGTCAGGAACTGTCCATAAGATAAAATTTAAAATTTTACCATACTTTTTCATTTTTTTATGATCTATGTCCTTGTGGGCTTTTTAGTATTTGATGTTCATTAACGATATTTAGTACAGCTTATAAAGAGTATCCTACGAAGCCTCCAGGAACTATCCATAAAATTAAATTTCAATTTTTCTCCCTCTTTTTTTCATTTCTAATGGCTTATGTCTTTGTGTCTACAAAGACTTTAATCTTTGATGTGTGTTAACAATATTTTCTACAGCTATCAACGGATATGCTGAGAAGCCCTCAGTGGTACTAGAACAAAAAGTCTGTCCATCAGGGATTGTCCATAAAATTAAATTTGAACTTTTCTCATATTTTGTTTCTTCTCTTTATGGCTTATGCTCCTGTGAACACTTTAATCTTTGACGGGCGTTAACGTTCTTTTGTACAGCTATCAAGGAAGGCGACACTGTATTACTCTGGAAACAACCTACCACATCATCATAATGGAGTGGGCTTCCTGGTCAAAGGACAGACCAACAGCGCTACTACAAGTTCAAGCAGAACCGGTTGATCTTAACATAATCCAAATCTACGCACCGACCCTGGACAAACCTGATAATGAGGTAAAGTATCCGTATAAAGAAATAAAAGAACTAATGGGATTAGTTAAGAAAAACGAAGGACTCATAATCATGGGGGACTTCAACGCCAAGGTTGGACAAGGACGTGTCGGGAGTACAGTTGGTGACTTTGGTCTGGGTGATCACAATGAAAGGGGAGATATGCTAATACAATTCTGTCAGGAAGAAAAACTAGTCATTGCGAACACATAGTTCAAACTGCCACCAAGAAGACTATACACATGGCAGTCCCGACAACACACGAAGGAAATCAAATAGACTTAATATTGATCAGCCAAAGAAACAGGAATGGACTGCATGGAGTAAGAACCTACCCAGGGACCGACATAGGGTCAGATCACAACCCAGTAGTGGGTAAACTTAAAATAAAACTAAAAAGGATAGAGCGAAGACCTAATAAGAATATCGATATCAACAACTTAAAGAAACCTGAAGTACGGATGAGAATCAAAGAAAAGGTGAATGAGGCAATCGGCGGAACCATGTCCCGAAATCAGGGCCCATCTAGCGTGGACGACACCTGGAACAGCTTTAAGGACGCCATTGTGACCGTCACAAACAACGAAATTGGTCCACCAAGCAACAAAAAGAAGAAATGGATGACAGAGGATATAATGACACTTATGGATAAGCATAGGTTCTTCAAGAACAAGGACGAGTTGGAGTACAAGAAGATCAACAAAGAAATTCGGAAAGAGATCCGTAAAGCTAAGGAACAGTGGTTACAGGATAGGTGCACAGAGCTGGAAGAACTGGAAGAGAAACATGATACTTTTAACACACATAAATTAGTGAAAGAAGTTACAGGTCGAACAAAGCCTTGCAATCTGAACAACATAGTCGAGGACAATAGAATCATCTCTAATCCCAAGGAAATCCTTCATCATGGAAGAACTACACGCAACCAGGGAATACTATAAGAGATTTCACAGATGATTATGAAGGTGAACCATCCCCTAAAATACTGAAATCAGAAGTCCTCAAGGCAATTAAACAAGGGAAGCAGGGAAAAGCAGCAGGTCCAGACGACGTATATATAGCGATAATAAAACTGCTAAATAATGAGAATATAGACTCCCTGGTAGATATATTTAACAACATTAATGAGACGAGCGAGATACCACAGGACTGGCTCCAGTAAATGTTTGTACCGATCCCCAAAACACCAAACGCAAACCACTGTGATAAGTTCCGAATGATCAGCTTACTGAGTCAAGCCCTACAAATGTTCCTAAAGGTAATTCATACGAGAATTTACAATAGATGCTAGACATTGGCCCTACCCAGTTTGGGTTCCGTTAAGGCTTCGGTACACGTGAAGCACTCTTCAGCCTTGCCGTATTAATCCAGAAATGCATATACCAGCCCAATGACGTTTTCATGTGCTTCATAGATTACCAGAAGGCGTTCGATTGTATCAAACATACTAACATAATAAAGATGCTCCAAGATAGGATGATAGATAAGAACTATTTATAAAGAGCCTATACATAAATCAAACTGCATCGGTGAAGGTGGGAAGTGATACTACACAGAAATTCCCGATAGAAAAGGGAGTAAGACAGGGTTGCGTCTATTCTTTAATCTGTAATCTGAAGCAATTTTCGAAAGTGCCTTGAAATATACAAATGACGGCATCAAAATCAATGGTCAGGTGGTCAACAATCTACGTTACGCTGACGACACAGTCATAATAGCAGATGGCCAGGAAGCATTAAAACGCCTTATAGACAGAATATCTTCCGAAGGAGAACGACTCGGCCTAAAGATTAACACGGACAAAACGAGGGTAATGATGGTTAGCAGAAGACCAAATGTGCTCCTGAACATCACAGTGAATGGTAAGAAAATCCAACAGGTCACGAAATTTAGATATCTAGGATGCTGGATAACTGAAGACCTAGACCCAGACGTGGAGATACGTCGCAGAATCGAGCAAGCCAGAGTGGCATTCATGAACATGAGAACTCTTCTCAGCAACAACAGCCTTAATTTGAAATCACGGTACCGCTTTGTGAAATGTTACATTTACGCTGTGCTACTGTATGGAGTGGAGACAAGGACAATAAAGGCCAATGCTATGAACCGACTGGAAGCCTTTGAGACGTGGGTTTTAAGAAGGATGCTAAAAATTCCATGGACGGATCGCGTGACGAACTGTGAAGTCATAGATAGAACGGAAAGAGGAAGCGAATTGCTACAAATAGTGAAAAGAAGGAAAAATATATTCAGAAATTCCTAAAGCTAATTATGGAAGGAAAGATCGAGGGAAAGAGAGGCATCGGGAGAAAGAGATTTTCGTGGCTGAAGCACATAAGAGAATGGAAAACCTCGACGCCCATTAATTTTTTAGAGCCGCCCAATATCGAAAAGAACATGCCAGAATTGTCGCCAACGTTCACTGAGTGGATAAGGCACCTCAAGAGGAAGATCAAGGAGTATTCTGCGAAGCCTTGTAGAACCAAAAGCCCGCCCTTAAGGAACTGCTACAGGGAAGGGTTTAAGTCATAAAGAAATGAAAAAAAATATGGTTAATTTTATGGGCAGTCCCTGATTCTGCTACCAGTGGAAGTTTTTTAGGATATCCCTTGATCGTCAACATACATCATAGAATAAAGTGTACACAACGATATAGGCCAGAAGAAAATGAAAAAAGGAAGAAATTTCAAATCTAATTTTATAGGTAGTTTCTGACGTGTAGGTTTTTGGTTCTGGTACTACTAGGGACTTTTTATAGGATATTCTCTGCATGCACATCAAAGATTAGAGTCTTCGCAAGGACATAAGCGATAAAAAAAATTAAAAAAAAAATATGGAAAATATTCAAATTTAATTTTATGGATAATCTCGGCCAGGCCAGGCATTTGGTTCTGGTACCACCCGAGGCTTGGGATATCCTTTGATAACCTTACAAAATAAATCATGTTTATCCAAGATAATTTTGGCAGTGTAAGGAATAATAGTCCTCCACTGCCACAGGCATCTTCGCAGCAGAATTATGGAGGTAATTTTGTATTCTTAATAAAGTACATACTTTATAATTTACTACGGTAATTATTGGATTAATTATTATAATTGTGCAATAATTATCTCGGAATAAAAATTGGAAATAGTCGCATGGTGGAAGTTCACGATTTTTTGCATTTCTAAGAATTCTGATGCATTAAAGAAGTAAATTTGAAAAGAAAATAAATTGGCGAAAATAAGATTTTGTGAATATTTTTTTATAATTTTGCTTAATTTGTTTAAAAGCCAATGAAACAAACTACTACTAAAAGAAAAAACGCGCTTCAGTTAGTAATTTTTATTAGCGTGGATTAGATTGTTAGATTGGGTTAGTTTTGGTTATGGTTGGCTGAGGTTAATTTGAGTTAGCTTGGGTTAGTTTCATCTAGTAAGTGAGAGACGTGTGCAAAACTTAAGCTTCTTACACACCTTCAGCGTAGCGAGCACCTTCAGGTTGTTTTATTATCTTGGATTAGCCGGAGGATAGGTTAGATAATTGCTTCAAATTAATTTCAGTCTAATTATGTTTCATTGAAATACCATGATGTATATTTCTTAAAAAAAAAATCCACATGGGAATATATCCAGTTATTATCCCTCTCTACTTATTGTATATATCTCCATAATAATAATTAAACAAAATTATAATTTTCTTTCAAATTTGCTTCTTTCGTGCAGTAGAATATCTAGAAACGTAAAAATCCCGAATTTCTATGATAGGGATGGGGCTATATCCAACTGTTACCATTAAAATAAGTTTATTCCTAGTACATAATTTCCATGTGTTATGTGAGAATTAATAGGTCAAAAGAGTAGTAAATACATATAAGCTTATCTTACCTTTTTCTCAGCCGGAAAACAGTACGCTTTATTTCCACAGTTTCCAACTGTTTGCAAACAAGGGTCACAGTTTTCAAATCCTTGTAAAAAAGACTTGCTTACCGCACAACTTGGGGTCGATACGACTTTGCAAGGTTTGTTTATTGATGGCGTAGAAATTACCTTAAAACAAAATTTGCCCATTCTTTTTAAATAGTCTTAGTATAGCCCGCAAATAATTCCATTTGTTTGCATACCTCAAAAAGTTTTTCTATTACGGATGAGTAACAGCATTCACAGAACAGTTCTCCTTGGAATATTTTGGCAGAATCCTTGTCTAGACGTTTATTGCACTGATCTGAGGAAAAAACGGAAAATTTTAATATACACTTGCAAATACGAATTTTGAAAATGCGTTTAGAATCAGAAGATTAACTGAAATTTTGACATAAAATGACAAACTTCAAAATTAAAATATACGGGGCAAAAGAATGCAACATTAGCATAATGTGGTGGTATAAGAAAACCCCAGGTGGCGGATAGGGGAATACCTTCCAGATATGGATGGTACCGAGGAAATAAAATACTCGGGGCGGACCAAAATTAGCATGATAAAGGGAAGCAGCGATCATCATTACCAGCTCGCGGCATGGAGGAATTAATCCTTGAAATGGCAAGAAAACTGGACTTCCACAGGCGAAACTGAAGCAGTCCGAATATTGTGGTACTGCGATGCGGAAAGCAAAAGAGAACTACCGCATTATCTCTCCCCAGGACATCCCCCTTTTATCATGTCATAAAACAATATCAGAATGGCCCTCAGTCCCGGGCAGATGTTAAATCATCAGAGGGTGCATAATGAAGGCTCAAAAAAGAATAGGTACGTGGAATACAAGAACACTTTTTGCGGCCTGCAAACTCGATAATGCTATAAGTGAAATGAAGCGACTTGATGTTGATATCCTGTGAGTTAGCGAAAGTAGATGGCCAGGCAGTGGCATATGCGAAAAACAGGGGGTCACATTCTACTACTCCGGAAATAATAATCAAGACCATCGAAACGGTGTAGGTTTTATGATCACTGAACATGTTAGAAAGTTTGTACGCAATGTTGCTGCCATTTCGGACAGAATTATGCCCCCACAGCAGATAAACCAAATGCTGACATTGAAAAATTCTATGAAGAAGTTCAGGAAGTGCTGAACTAGTTGAAGTCTAATGAAATTACCATTGTTATGGAAGACTTTAACGCAAAAGTGGGAAAAGGGAATGTGGATGATGTCGTGGGTGCATTCGGACTGGGTGAGAAAAACGATCGGGGCGAAACGCTAATTCAGTTTTGTAAACAAGAAAATTTGGTAATAAAAAATACTTATTACAAGCTACCCCCTAGACGTCTATATACATGGCACTCCCCGCAAGATAACACCAATCATATGGTGATTGATTTCTTCCTAATTAAACACAGATATCAGAATAGAGTAACACGGGTGGCCGCGTATCCGGGGGCCGATATTGGCTCTGATCATAACCCCATAATAGCCAACTTCAAAATCAATCTCAACACAAAGAAGGGCTCCCAAAAAATATGACATCCAGAGGCTAAACCAGCCAAATGACCATGAAAATATGAGATTGGAACTTGAAAGACTATGTAGTGAAAAAGATCCTGGAAGCAAGGACGAACCAGAGGACATATGGAACGACATCAAAGAAAATATACAAAACGCCTGTGAGATGATATTAGGACAACAAAAACGAGCAAAGATCAGGCCATGGATATCAGATGAGATTCTGGATATAATGGAACAGCGACGACGGGCAAAAGTCTACCTTTATACCTATCCCCAAAAAGATCACCCCTAAAAACTGCGGAGAACACACACTTTCTGCGAGTAATATATACCAAATGCGAAGCAATGAGCGGAGAAACCCAGTTCGGCTTTTTCAAGGGTCTGGGAACACGAGAAGCCCTCTTTTCCATGAAACTGCTTGTGCAGAAGTGTTATAATCAACGACGTGACGTATATGTGTGTTTTATAGACGGCCTTTGATAGTATTAAACACGACCTTCTTCTGGAAAGGCTTCATGAGATTGGTATAGACTATAAAGACATCAGAATAATCCAGCAGCTATACTGGCAACAGATTGCAGAGGTGAAAATTAATAATGAATTAACTACAGAGACATTCAATATATCCAGGGGAGTCCGCCGGGGATGCATCTTGTCACCAATCCTGTTCAATATCTATGTAGAAAAGATTTTTGAATTAGCTCTGGAAGAGGAGAATAGAGGAATCAAGATCAATGGAATTTCTATTGATAATATTAGATATGCGGACGATACTGCTATATTGACGAACTCTCCTGAGGACATTCAACATGTTGTAGACAGACATAACCAAATAGGCAAACAGTTCGGGCTAAAAATCAACGCCAGCAAAATGAAAGTCATGGCAATAACTCGCAGACATGTGGATGTAACAATTAGGATTGACGAGCAGGATGTAAATGACGCGTTTGGTATATCTGGGTGCCAACCTTAATCAAGAATGGGACTGCGACGAAGAGGTGAAAATACGGATTGGACGTGCAAAGACCACGTTTCCTCGTACGCACTCTTCCACTGGCCCTTCGGCTTCGGATAATTAAGTGCTACGTGTGGCCTATCATGTTATATGGGGTATCTGAAGGTCAGAACATTAAACCGCATAGAAGCTTTTGAGATGTGGACTCTGCGTAGGCTTCTACGTATTCCCTGGACCGCACACACAGCCAACGACGAAGTATTGAGAATGGCCGGTGTACAGAGAGAGCTCCTTGACATCGTAAAGGAACGAAAAATATCTTATCTCGGACATAACCTGAGGGGTGAAAGGTACTCAATCCCAAGATTGATTCTTCAGGATAAGATAGAGGGTCCAAGAGAACCGGGGCGAAAGCAACATTCTTGGTTTGGTTTGGGAATATAAGGGACTGGTGTGGAATAAGAGATGCCGCCACAATATTTCGATAAGCGGAGAGCGGTGCCCTACCCCTACATAGAATATGAATATGATTTGAGAGAAATACAAGGGATCGCCAACATGCGCTTTAGCACAGGGCACAAGGATAAGAAGATAAGAAAAGGAATAAGCAGAATAACGAAATTAATGAGAAATAAAGTTTCAGTTGGATACAAGTTTTAGTGTAATAATCTTCCAGAACATATTATAGCTTTGGCTTTATGGGAGGTGTTCATTAGGACGGAGCAGACGAAAGGGCGCGCCGGAGCGGATTTGATTCTCTCTCGAGAACCTTAGGCGGACATCCGTCCAGGTGAATGCACCTACTTATAATATATCGCAAATAATATTAGGCCTAGGTTTAAATTTCAAACCTAGGCTAAATTTATGCATATACCTTCTAACTATGCTAAACCTGGTAGTGGTTTAGGAATTCTATTAGCGTGGCGCCTTATGGTAATGCTTTTCTAATAGGGAATAACTGTGCATTGTTACCAACTCGGGCGCCTTTTACTAACGTGTGGGACGTTGATAATTATTTATAAAAGTATTTTTATCGTAATTTTATTATACATGTAAAAAAATATCTCCCGCTTAAGAAATTATGCATTTATTTAACTGCCTGCAGAAAAGAGTCTAAAATCCAAAGACGCGCGCCGTTCTCCATAAGCGCCACGCTAACTTTTGAGCGTGGACTGATCTATAGTGGAGACTTAAACTTCTAAATTTACTTTACAGGTAAGCCTAAATATATTGTTTATGAAGTGTTCATAATATTTAGTTAGTTTCTATTAACTTATGTTGGCTGCGCCACCCTATACATGATTTATTTTTGCAGATAGAAAAAAATACTAACAAAAGTTGCATGGATTTCGAAGAACAAGATGCAAGATGAGTCAGAAACGAGTGGCGCACTAAATTTTGATTTTTTTTAAATGACACCCTGTTTATTTTTAAATTTTTAGATTCTTTTCATTATTCTCTTTTCAAAAATGTATAATATGTATATACTTGCATCGGTAGTTTCTGAGCTATTCAATTTCAAAATTGCCCCTTATCTGAATAATTATTTTATTATTTATTTATTTATATTTTTTATCATTGTCCTTATGATGTTAAGGTAGAAAATGATTATAATGATTTTAAAGTAAGAAAATATTTTATTATGAACGATAAATACTAAATGAAACTATAAAATAAAAATAAAAACCATACATTCTATTTCTCCACATATCCTCGTTGGTTGGCGGAACAATTCTCAATGTTCTATAATAACTTGTGATTAATACAGTTAAAAATAAAATCAGGGTGATTTTCGTTTAATATTACAATCATTTCTTTCCCCAATTCTCTATTTATATATTTGCGGGCCTATTGTAAAACTGCGATTTTGAGATAGCCGAAAGTGGCGTCAGATCTGGACTGTTTGCTGGATATCTAATATGCCCAATTCGTCCAATCTACAGATCATAGTCTCGATTCAAACATTGAGTAAGATTTAAAGCATGGTAACTGGAGCGCTATCCTGTTGCCAAATCAATGAAAATCTCTGGTTTAAAGGAATGTTATCTAACTGCTGTTCTATATCATTTCCAGATATTGTAGATATTCGACTTCCACGGAAAAAGATTGGTCCAATAACTTTATTTTTTACAATGCCACACCAAATATTTCAAAAGTTGTCGTCCATGAATTTTGACTATTTGAATTTTTTGAGGATTGTTTGCAATGCCATATAAAAAACAACACTAGTAGTATTCGTAGCTTCATCTGTAAACATTATATTGTAAAAAATAGTGGATTTACCATACACCTTCTTAAAATATCTTGACAAAAAATTAAATTTTGCTGTTTATGTTCATCAGTTAGACCATGAACGAGTAGACATTTATATGAGTGATAATTATAACCATAAAGAGCTTGTTGAATTTTGCCAATAGTTTTTTGAAAATAAGTCAGAAAGGATAAACGCTTATTCTATATGCCTACATGAGATTACTGAAATTTCCTATGCTGCAAATAAAAACTGAAAAATAAATATATTGTGAGGTATCTAGTTCATTTTACTTTGCGCAGCTTAATTAAATCGAGCTCCGACAAGGCTTATATCCGGCGTGACGAGACAAGCATAACTTCTGATCCCTCAAACTTCTGGTCTTTTATTCAAAGCAAAAGAGCTCAATCACGCATTCCAGCCACTATAAAAGACACTAATTACTCTTACCACGGACCCCAATGTGTCGTTTCGGCTTTTTCCAACTATTTGCAAAGTGTGTATAAAGACACCCTTCAGTCTGCAAATTTAATTTGTTGATGCAGTATTCCGACAGCATCGACATTCCGCCAATAAGTACTGATGATCTAGTTGTAGCAAGCAAAGACTTAAAAACAAGAATACCTTTGGCCCAGACGGCATACCAAGCTTCATTGTCCGAGACTGTTCCATCGTTTTGTGCGAGCTACTGTGTCATATCTTCAATCTGATCCTGGAACTGGGCATAAGAAGGGCGATCCAACTCGAGATTATCCTGCACAAATTTATCTTCTCCAAGATCAGAAACAGGCTTTCCGTCGAGCAACACGGATTTTTCTCAAAAAGGTCGTGTATCTCTAATCTATATTTTCTCTCGTACCGTGCCTGCGAGGCTCCCAATGATAGGGACCAATTGGACGTAATATACACGGACGGAATTTGGATCGAAGGCAGTTTATCGAGATTGAGGGCTTTAGATTTGACACATTTACCCAAACCTCGAGATTACCTCAGCCCCTTCTAATCAATATATTTGTTGGCGATCCAATTCGCAAGATTGCCTGTTTCAAGCTGGCCTACGCTAACGATCTTAAAGTCTTCAACCGCATTGATACCTTTGCACACTGCCTTCTCCTGCTCGCTGTTAGCGAGTGATGCGCAACCAGCAGACTTGAGCTGAACGTCCCAAAATGTAGTGTCATTACCTTTCATAGAATAAAAAGTCCCATCGTCTTCAACAGGTTGAAGTTCAGCTATTCCATTAGCGGCACGGTCTTGGATGGATCGTCAACTGTCAGGGATCTTGGCATAGTGTTTGACCAGAAATTTAAATTTATTCCTCATATAGAGCAGATGGTGGCTGGTGCGTCACGAATATTGGGCTTTCTGATAAAAAATTCTAAACAGTTTACCAACATCTTTTTCATCAACCTGTTTTATTACTCTCCATTAGAACAAGGCTGGATTATGGGTCACTTGTATTGTGTCCATTGTATGATTGCCACATTGATTCGGTGGAGGCTGTGCAGAGGCGATTTCTCAATTATCTTATGTTCAGAGAATATGGTATCTACCCAGACAGAGGGTTTGATCATAACCTTTTGTTGTAAAGATTCGGGAAACTGTCACTGTCTGCGCGCAGAGTCTCACAATGGGTGACAATCCTTTATTAGCTTCTGCATGATATGATCGATTGTCCCTTTCTTTTGGAAAGTATACTATTTCATCTACCGCGTTTAGGAGCTAGACGGCAACCGGCGTTCACTCTGAGATTGGCGTGATCTAATATTCTGTACCAGAGCCTCATTGACAACATGTGCAAACATTTCAATCTTGTACGCCTGCGATATACGTACCAACAGAATGTCTAACGGCCTGAAACACATGCGTGAGTTTCCACCTTAACTGTATATCCACATTCTTCTTCTGTATTTCCCTTGTTTTCAGTGCTGTCTCCTTTGTCACTTCTTATTTTGGTTTATTTTATTTTTTTTAGTTTTCCTAACTTACTTTGAGTTATTCGTACAGTTCTTGATCGGTTTCGTTCCTCTACGTTCCTTATTTTTAGTCTTAGTTTAGTTTGCTAGTATATTTTAATTATAACTATTATTGATTTCATATTTTCTTATTTTTCTTTGTATAAAAATATTTTTGTGAATTACTTGCTTTTAATTTGTATGTGAATTTCCTGTAATTGGGCGTTTGCCTGTTGGAAATAAAGAGCTTATTATAAAGAGCTTATTATTATCATTATTATTATTATTAATATTATAATGCATTCAAGTGTCATTTATTCTAGTACACGTGCATTCATTTAAACCCCTAATCATAGTTTAATTGTATATAATTTTGGCTTTCCCTATACATTAATTCTTTGAGACACTATGTAGCATAGTTTATTCAAGGGGCATCTAGTATACGTTTATAAAATGTATTATAGAAATCTATAATGTCATTAAATTTCCGCAACAGAGCCCCGTAAGAACTTGTACTGTAGTACTCGCCAATACGCACAGATGTCAGTGTAGGTCAACATCTTCTAAAAATATTTATTTTATTAAAATAAACAAAAATAATCTTTCTTTATGGCCCAGAATCACTAAATATAAGGAAAATTACATAATACGTAATATAAAAGCCCTTACTTACAGCAAGAGAAACAATATTTATGCCAAACTTTGTTCAACGATATAAACTCTTCTGTTTTATAAATTCCACAACCGCAACGAGCACAGGACATTTCTTCTGATTGGGCAAATCGGAGCCTTAGACGTAAACGTTTTTATGATATTTTCAAATAAGTTTATACTGAAAATTTTGAATAAAAAGCTGATATTGACAAGAATTTTTGACGGGAATGTCAAATTTTGAATTTGGCGCCGTGCGTGGCTTTTTTTAAATCGGCCATCTGACGGTGACTTTTAGACCCTCCGCGTTGACATCTAATTTTGTCATAACCAAAAATATTTATGGCAAAAAGTGCATAAATAAAGGGAAATTTTATTAAAGTATTTTAATTTCTGGTGTTTTTTAGTTCAAAGTGTATTTATCTAATGGAATTAGGTGAGTTTTTACCAAAAAGTACGTATTCTAGCATTTGTACGTGGGTGTTTCACGGCATCGAAATCAGAGATAATTTTATTTGGTATTTATCCAAAAATAATAAATTAATCACTATAAACAATACTTTTCAATTTATTCGGAATAGAGCAAGTACGAAGAGAGTCTAGAAATTGATAGTAGTTGTTTTTGAACGTATTTAGAAAGTAAGTCAGTCACTATTTTTTTACTTTCATATCCTGCTTTCCATAGGTTTCCATTTCTATTCATACAAATGCCTTTTAAATAGTCTTTTACCTTTTTATTATGAATTTAAAGATATGGCTTACATAAATATTTTGCGTCGTTTTTCTTCAAACTGATGTACAGCCTCCTTTTTTGAGCAAACATGAGTCATCTGATTGACCTTAAAAATTAAATTTGCATCCCATTTGAACCAATCTTGAATAGTTTAATAAATAATTAATTATACAGCCTAATTTGTCTCAATTAATCTTTGTTTTAAATTGTAGGATCATCAACTCTGTCCTCGGTTATGTCATAACAAAGTGGGTTTCAAAATTTTAATAGACTAGATTAATATGAGACTTAATAGATATGTGCATTTTAAAAAATAATATTGCAAGTTCAATATTACATATAGTTTGTTAATTCGTCAGAACTTTGACACCCACATACCAAAAAAATATATATAAATATGCAGATGTGTTAAATGTTTTTTATATGACTGACTGGCTGTGACAATTATGGTACTGCCAAATTAAAGGCATACTAAATTCTTGGAGTCCATTTAACTTACTTGGGCAGATTTTACATTTTCAAATATCTGATTGATCTATGAAATATAATATAACTACATGCAGTGTGCAGGGAAAAATATATTATTCATAGTGATTGTTCAGGATCAGGGAACTTAATACGTAATGGATTTTGAAGTTAATATATTTTGGATGTTCTCGATGAACTTTTTCATTGCCTTTATGTATGGTCAGTGAAGGTAAAAAATACATATGTAGAACAAACTTCATAGGCATGGTTATGCCAAAGCCAAACATGATCTTATTCTTATTAAATTTATTCGTTACCTATTTTGGAACTGCAACACTGAACTGCCAAACTGTTAATATATTTTATACAATTTGCTTTAGTATGTGTAAGCCTCGGTGTAAGCCTTGGGGTATGTAATTTTATTTTATAATTTTGTGGGTGTTCTTATATACTATATCGAGTACTATATCGTTCAAGTGCAATTTTTGAATGGATTAATTAAAACACGAATAAGATTGAGAAAGTGATAAAATTTTAATTAGAAACTCTGAATATGCACCTTTGTAATTTCTTCATACCTACCCTGAAAGAGGTTGGAATATAGGAGGAAATTTTTAACAATAATTATTGTTAAATAGATTCTTTTAAAAGTCATCAAGTGTTCTCTTAAGAGTGTATTTCCAAATTCCAATTTTTTAACATGCTTTTTAAGCTTCACCTACCTACTGACGTTGAAATTAATCTATATTAGATGCTCATGCAGAAGAATATATTTATTAATGTCTGTGAAACAAATTGTTACCTTTTTCTCCACCTCGCATTCATGTACTAATCATGCATTGAATTTTTAGATTCCTTGTTCTTAACAACGAGGACAGATTTGTTCCTCGAAACATAGAACATTTTCCAGTTGTTTTAGGTTTTTCAGCTTCTTTAGGGTCACCAAGTTAGCCCTTGAACAATTTAGTTCCTGGTGCCAAAGCCGAAGTGGCCTTATTCAAAAAGCCTTTAATAAAGCTAAGGTGGAGAAATAGGCAACAACTAGTCTCACAAACATGAAATTCTTCACAACAATATAGAACATACAGACGTATATTATATAATATATAAACAAGCTGAGAACATAGAGACGTATATTATATAATATATAAACAAGCTGTAAATTAAGTAAACCAATGTACCCACATTGAAGTCCAGAACCTGGTCTGGGCTTAAGTAAAAGGCAAATCTCTCAGGAACTAAATAACTGGGCCTGGAACAAAACAAAGCACAATTGGAGAGGAAAAGAAGGATGTAGACAAGCCAAGGAAATGATTCTAAATCCTGACGGATCCAGAGCAATGCGACTGCTAAAAAAGAGCCGAGAGGACATCAGGAACTTGGTAGGTATTCTGACTGGACATGGAAGCCTAAACAGACATCTACCCCTTATCGGCGTGAGGGACAGCCCACTCTGCCCGAACTGCGGGACAGGGGAGATGTCCTCATACCACTATATAGGAATTTGTGATAGGTGGAGTCGCCTAAGGAGGAAGATACTGGGAGATCTAGAGGATCTGGACTGGGAGGACGTCCTCACCTTTATCAATGTGACGGGGTGTTGGAAGTAACCAGGTAGGGAAGGGCAGATCGGGGATGGTGAAAAGGGACTTACCGGGCTTCGGCCCCCCCACCCTTACTACTGCTACTACTACTACTACTACTACTACTACTACTACTACTACTACTACTACTACTACTACTACCCACATTGAAAATGAATAATATGAGTTTAACTTGAGGTTTAACTATCCTATCAATATAACATTGAACTAGTTTCTCATTGGGAGTTGAGATTGAGAAGCTGGTAAAAACGTCATTTCAAATTTACTACAAAAATCACAAAAGCAATCTGAAGTAGAATCAGTGAATGAATCGCATACATCTTGGCCTGGAACATGGTTGCATAAGTCCCAAGAACGAAAGCAAGTCTGCAAAACTCAAGGCCTCATACCAATAACACCTTGTTATTGAGTCGGTATTGTTTACACTTCAAGAATAGGTGGATTGGCAGCAACCCAATCAGTCTCAAGAGCCTTGGTGGGCGCCGTCATTATTGCACCTGTAATTCTCACGCGTCAGTTTTTGTCTAACTGAGCCGTAGATATGTCTATCGTGTACAGGTCCACCATATGATTTATGTGGAATACTACAAGGAGGAGTTGTATAGGCTGATCCCAACCTTAGAGGACTCAAGACAGCTGCAAGAAGATCTTATAATAATAATAATAAGCTCTTTATTTCCAACAGGCAAACGCCCAATTACAGGAAATTCACATACAAATTAGGAACAAGTAATTCACAAAAATATTGTTATACAAAGAAAAATAAGAAGTGACAAAGGAGAAAGAAATGAAAACAAGGGAAATACAGGTGAAAAATGAAGATGAAGAATGTGGAGATACAGTTAAGGTGGGAAACCAGATGCTTCACATAGGTGTTTCTGGACGTTAGACAAGCTGCTGGTATATATATCAAAGGCGTTTGTTACAAGATTGAAATTTTTGGGAATGTTGTAAAGGGGGCTCTGGTACAGAATATTAGGTCTCGCCAATCTCAGAGTGAACGCGGGTTGCTGTTTAGCTTCTAAACGTGGTACATGAAATGGTACACTTTCCAAAAGAAAGGGACAATCAATCATATAATGGCAAAGCTTATAAAGGAATGTCACCGATTGTCAGTCTCTGCGCGGAGACAGTTACAGTTCCCCAAATCTGGACAACAAAAGGTTATGCTCAAACCCTCTGTCTGGGTAGATACCGTCCTCTCTTAACATAAGATACTTGAGAAATCGCCTCTGCACAGACTACACGGAATCAATGTGGCAATCAAACAACGGACACCATACAAGTGGCCCATAATCCAGCCTTGTTCTAACGAAGGAGTAATAAAGCACTTTGATGACAAAGGTTTTGGTAAAATGTTTCCAATTTCTAATCAGAAAGCCTAACATTCGTGACACCCTGGCCACCATCTGCTCTATATGAGGAATAAATTTAAATTTCTCGTCAAACACTATGCCAAGATCCCTGACAGTTGACGATCTATTCAAGACAGTGATGCCGCTAATGGAATAGTTGAAGACGATGGGACTTTTTATTCTATGATAGGTAATGACACTACATTTTGGGACGTTCAGATCATGTCTGCTGGTTGCGCACCACTCGCTAACAGCGTCAACATTAGCCTGCAAGAGAAGACAGCCTGCAAAGGCGTCAATGCGGTTGAAGACTTTAAGATAGTCAGTGTAGACCAGCTTGAAACAGTCAATCTTGCGAATTAGATCGTCAACAAATATACTGAATAGAAGGGGCCCAAGGTTGGAGCCCTGAGGTACTGCCGAGGTTTGGATAAATGTGTCAGATCTAAAGCCCTCAATCTCGTCAAACTGCCTTCGATTCAAAAGATATGCTTTTAGGAGTGCGATGAGACTGTCTGAAAAACCAAATAGACTGTATGTCTTTTATAATAATACATAATGATCAATCTGATCAAACGCTTTACGAAAGTCCGTGTAGATTACGTCGACTTGAGATTATTATCATTGAGAGCCTGACAGACACAGTGCGAGAGAGAACATAGATTAGAGACGACCTTTTTGAGAAAAGTCCGTGTTTCTCGACGGAAAGCCTGTTTTGGATCTTAGAGAAGATAAATTTGTGCTGGATAATGTCGAATATTTTGGAGAAGTTACATAGGATGGAGATAGGACGATAATTCTCAATGGATCGCCCTTCTTATGAATGGGACAGACCCTTGACATCTCCCAGCTTTCGAGAAACATGCCCAGTTCCAGGATCAGATTGAACATATGACACAGTGGCTCGCACAAAACGATGGAACAGTCTCTAACAATGAAGCTTGGGATGCCGTCTGAGCCAGAGGTTGATTACTTTGCCCTCTGATGTAGAATTAATGCCCTAGAATTGAATGTTAGGAAATGCAAGATCATATAATTTTCTAAATATCATGTAATTGTAATTTATCCATAATTTTTGCTTGAGCAGACACCGGAGAAAGTGAAATCTGTGAAAGACTTGGGTGTAACTTTCAATCTCGAGAATGGAAATATTTACAATAGTACCTGAAAGCTCCTTAGCTTTGTGGTCTGCACCTTTAAAATACTTTAACAACATTTATACTTTGAAAAATGTTTATTATGCTGTGGTGAGATCCATACTTGAGTATGCCTGCCCTGTTTGGTCCCCAAGTTAATGTATATGTGAACATGCTGGAAAGGGTTCAAAGACGTTTTCTAGAGGAACTGACAATGCTATTAAATCTTCCCTCACTAGAAATATGCAGGAGAAATTTTAGCATATGTTTTTTGTATAAAATTGTAAATGATTTGGTTGACTGCCCTCCTAAGTCCTAATTTGTATTCGTGTTTCCACAAGATACACAAGACAAACTGAACTGTTTAATATATCACACCACAAAACAAATAATAGGTAATTCAATCCTATATCCAGAATTTGCAGGGTGCCAATCAACTACCAGGAGACGTAGATTTTTTAATCTGTCTTTAAAGGGATTGAAATATAGATTACAACAGGGTCTTTAATGGAAATAGAAGTTTGTTTCTGGTGCGTTCATTGAATTATTGTCAACATTGTCGGTCGTTGTTATTTATGATTTTGTAATTGCTGTTAATTGTAGTAAATTGGCTGGTCCCTTAATTTTGAATTTGGAAGATGGCCCCTCATGTGATAATGGTGCGAACTTCAGCTTTGTAAATCCAGAGGAGAGTCCTTGGCAGTATGAACAATCGTGTTTTCAAAAGCTCTTACAAGTCCATAGAACAGTGTCAGGTTCTTAATGTGGCTGCTACTTTGCACCTTCCCAGTCAAGTTAGAGTCCAGTATGACGCTGCCCTTATAGTCGGCCGAATAAGTTGAGGACTGGAAAAATTTCTCCCAGCCTACGCTTCCTCATAAAGAGTACTAATTATGCCTTGTCTGAGTCGACCCTGAGCCCTTTCCTTTGGCATCATGTTCCTGCACAACCAATGTCCTGGCCATCACTAATGACACAGATCATCAGCAGAAGCTTGAGTGAGCTGTCATGATGTACATGAATCATGATATGAAATGTACATTCATAGCTCAACATGTAAATTTGCATTATACATACATATTTATTTATTTATTTATTGGTGCTAAAAAGTACAATACTCATATACAAGTCAATTCAATAGGTAGTCAAAAAAGTAAAATACAATTTAAAAAAACTTGCTACTGAGAGCTAAGACATAATAACACAAAATATATTAAAAAGTGACAATACAGCCAATACAAACCTTCTGTGATGTGATCCAAACTGGGCCGAAGACAGTCCTCAAATGAAAAGAAAGCATTATTAAACAAAAATTCTTAGACTTTGAGCTTAAGTGAATTAAGCGGCAGATCCTTGACGCAGACAGGCAAGGTATTAAAGAATTTGATTCCGTAGTAGGACACCCCATTTCGAGACCTAGAATGCTTCAGATACGGTGTCACCAAGGAGTTGTTATTTCTGGTGTAATGTTGATGAGTATCAGCATGAGTCATAAACCTGGAAAGATTTTCCTTGACCAATATTAGGCGTACCAGAACATATGCACATGACAGGGTAAGCACTTTCAGTTGTTTGAAGTGTAGTCTACAGCACTCTCTATAACCCAAATGAGCTATATAAACTTGCATTGCAACACAAATATTTTCGGCATATGCGCAGAGTGACCCCAGCTAATGAGACAGTAAAGTACCCAAAGTAAGCAGCCCTGAGTGTGCAGGTCGACACTGAGCCAGACAAACTACAGATAAGGAATAGGCATCTTGACAATTTGGAGGACAAATCCTCAATGTGAGATTGCCAAGTCAATCCTCCATCCAGAGTGATGCCAAGAAAATTTACTGTTGCATCCAGGTCTAGTTGAGAATATTATATGTTGAGTTTCGGCCTGTTTTAAGCATAGTCGATTTGTTATCGCCCATTCCCTCAGATTAGCACATGACTCGTCTACTCTGAGAGCAAGGTTAGGTACACTTGAATCAGCAATCAGACATGTAGTGTCATCAGCATACAGACGGAAAGTAGAGTCAGGATCGCAGCTGGGCAGATCAGAAAGAGAATAGGCCCAAGAACCGAACCTTGCGGTAATCCATACTTCAGCATTAAGCTCCGGGACCGAGACAGTACTGCCTATATAGGCCCAACTGATTGTAAAAATTCAACAAGCCCCACTCCGTAATAGGACGATAGCAGATACATACGCATCACCCACCCCGGAAGACCCCTCATTGAATTGAAAAGTAATTCCCAGGTGATCTGACAGATACCCATCACTGATGATGGCTTTATAATTGGTGCTCAGAACATTTGTAAACTTTCAATTATATAATCTATTGACATATCCATTTTAAAAACTTTTTTATTGCTAATCCTAACATGCTAATATATTTTTCATAAAAATTGGGTCATGCTGGTCACTAACATTTAAATTGAGTCTATTTTTAAAATTTCTTAAAGGCTGGCAGATATATAACTTGCATATTCTTCTTGCTAGGTCCAGACTTCAATATGATTTTTTTTGTGACTTCCAATGAGCATATCAGATACCATGCTAATCACTAAAAGGCTATAAAATCTATCTATAAAATTTATAAAATTAATCGTTTGAAAATGTCTATAAGTATATTCATAATTTATGAGTTTATTGTCAGTATCAAAATTATTCATTGACTGATGGTACCTGTATTAGAGCATGACACTTCAAAAATCTCGCTATTAGATAAGGAATAAAATTATTATTTGTATTATTATATGGAAATTAACTCCAATAAATTAAGATTCTATGTAAATCTATAAAATACCCACATATATTAAAATCGCAATAATTAGCTATTTATTTTATGTTAATTTCTAAGTCGAGAAGTTCAATATAAAATTCGACTTAAAAATTCAATGTTGAATGTTGTGTTATCGCGATCTCAATTCTCTGTGATGAGTATTAAACAATAATCTAATCTAAAAGACAATCATGGAATAGGTTTTGTGAGGAGGTGACTGAAACTCCCACATGCTCCATGACTATTTGAAAAATGAAATACCATAATATGGAATGTAAATTTGTTTGTAAATATTAAGAAAGTGACAGGTTGGGCATCGATTTTATCGTCACTCATTATCTCTACTAGATTATTTTTTTTTAATAGTTGCTGACTTCATTTTCTATTCAAATAAATATTAAACATCATTAAATTATCTGTTTATAAGCATTGTTGAAATGCGTAAATATTAAAATGTTCTCTAAACTATTAATTACTATACCAAATATTAATCATTATAAATAAAATTTTGTATACCTACGTACATTGAAATTTCCTAAAAACTATTTATAGTGAATAAATTGTAAATTACTTCTAGTAACTGACGATTGTTTTTTTTTTCAGCGAAAAATTTGTAATCTAAAGAAATATTATGGCATGGATCCAAATAATTCTAATAAAACTCGCAAGGCTAGGTGTTATTGAGAAGAGGTAAATTCTACATTTTAAGAAAATGTAGTATGTTTACTAAACACCATCTATACGTATATTGGCAGAAAATATAAGACTGGAATTGTTATTTTATAGAGAGATCGCAACCCCATATTGGCGTCCCTTTGACAAATAAGCTTAGATTTAATTTTTTGACTTAAGCGAGGTGTAGTTGTTACGATTTGTTAATATGGCGGAGGATAGGAAGAAATTTTACTGCAGAGAATGGGTCTTCCAGAAACTTCTGCACTGTCTTGACCAAAGACCAGTGTCGAAGACTTGTGGGGCGCTCTTACTGGGCAGCTCGGGTTGCGGAAAGACAACGTTTTGTTCAGAACTTTGTTGGCCCTCTCAAGGTCCTTCTGGTAGGCAACAGCGAGCTCTGAACCGCCGGTTACTTGGCTATCACTTCTTGCAGGGCCATAATGAGAAGAGCTTGTCTTTAAGTGAGTTTGTCCGGTCATTGGTAACGCAAATTTTAAATCACTCCACTGAGAGCCATAGAGAGAGGAGCATGAGGCGAAAATTAGCCCAAGATAAAGAAAAGGGAGAAGCTTTAAACTCGAAAAGCAACATTTCCTATGAGCAAAACTTGTCAGAGAATTGTAATCTGCCACAAGAAAGCCTATATAGCAATGTTTATTCGGAGAATTTATTGTCGCCTACGTTGGAAGCTAAAAGATTGCCCGATCCAGCTCCGATCCCTAATATGCCTGTTAACCCCCGCACAGTAATCGCTGACGCATATTTAGAAAAGCTAAAATCGGATCCGGAAATTCAGATAGCTCTAAGAGCGAAAAACATTGAGAGCAACCCCGATGATTGCCTAAAGAGAGCCTTGTTGTTTCCACTTCTGGAAATAGACCCGCCAAAGACGTCGTTGTTTATAATTATAGATTCTATTGATGAACATTCATTTATTTACTCTAATTCTACACTTACTCGTTCCAAACCCAGGGAAAGATGTTCACAATCACGCACCATAGCCGAATTGCTTGCCAATCATCACCATCTCTTTCCTCAGTGGCTTCTTCTGGTTTGCACTGCGAAGAAACAATCAAAAAGTATTGCGAAAATGTTCACTGGGTTTAGAAAGCTGAGCTTGGACGACTTGAGGAAAACTCAAGTCGTAAGAGATGTTCAGCAATACATCTTGGCCCGATTGGACCAAGAAAACAGTCTTAGACAGCATATAAGCAGAGACACTGCGGAAATGCTAAACCAGCTGCATATAAAGAGCAACGGCTGCTTCTTGTACCTTGAAAAAGTTTTGGATGGAGTATCGGAAAGTTTTATAGTGTTAAGGGAAGTTAGGGAGATTCCTGGAACATTGAACGGGCTGTATTTGTGGTTGTGCCAGAGACTATTCAACAGAAGACAGTTTGCCAAGGTGCAGCCTCTGTTAAACGTCATTCTAGCTGCCAAATGTGCTCTAAACGAAGTCCTTTTATACGACATAGTTAAAGTGAACAACTCCAAGATAACAATCGAAGATTTCAGAAAAAGATTTCACTTGTTGAAGAGGGTGATAGTTATCTCCAAGAACGGCACCGTAAGGCTCTTCCACCATTCCTTCGCCGAATGGTTGTTGGATATCAAACATTGTACCCAAAAATATCTGTGCAACATCTTCCATGGACACTGCATTCTTGCCATGTACTATACTCTTCACGCCAAGGTACTAAACAATCAGGAGATTTACGATTACGCGTTTCATCTGACGAGAATGGAGCAGTTCTTGAGCGAGAAACCCAACCAGAAATGTCCGACATTGATGTACAAGCTGTCTCAGGAAAAAGCTTGCAATTCGTTGGGAGCGAATTCCTTGGAGAAGACTTCCACTGAGATTTATTCGGATCTGAAAGCATTGCAGGTAAGAGAGTAGGCGGTTTAGTTTTTATGCTAGTAACTAGTGTAAAGATTTGAGTAACATGTAAAATCTTTCACATCTCCAGAACATGTTAAAGAACCTTTTCCGATTATTTTGCATCCCATTAGGAAGATTGTCAATTGTATTGGAAAATGACAATGTTGTCAGTCAGTAAATAACTAAATAATTAACAACTTTTTTTTGGGTTTCACTGTATGTTCAATGACGCATCCTATAAAAATATTCTAATTTTATTCCATTTTTTTCATTGGAAATTACCATTAGATCTTTTCATTAATTTTGATTCGATTTAGAGATAGCAATTTATGATAATTAGACCACATTACATATTTATATATTATACCTAATTAAAGTAAGTTTTTGTCATAATTAGATAACTTATACTCATTATCTTCCCCTTTTAGGAATTGACAAAAACCTATGAAAAAGAATTGGCTTTCGAAATTAATAACATAGAGAACTTAGAAAGTAGCTTTGCCGAAACAGAAACTAGTCAAAATAATTTAGACGACACTAATTTCGAAGCAAAATTGGAAGCACAATTCGAAAACATAAAGTTGAAGAGTCCAGTATCGGAACAAAACCCCATTTATGCTGAGGTCAATAAGCTTAGGAAAGCTTCAAATCAGGTAGATGTTTTGTAATTTAATTTCCTGTTTTAAATTTAAAATTGGGACTGAATGCATCGTTAAGTTACAACTTAAGAGATTAGTGTTCTACTACAAACATTGATAAAATCTTGGTCAACATTTCAATAGAGCTGATCAGAATGCATTTTCTTTCAAGGGGATTCCTGGAAGATATTGTCTAGCACAAATTGCGCATCCAAAGTTCCTTGAAATTCGACTTTAAATAATAGAAATTGACTAAATAAAATATCTCCAAAATTGAATTTGATTGTAATATGGAGAGACTTGTAAAAATAACACATGTATTAAATCCAGATCCACAAGAACATCGACGCTCCCAGCCCCCTGATGACCACCAGCTGCGAAAACAACCTCCTCGTCTCGGACTACACCAACACGGCTTCGTCGCTGAACAACACCACGACTTCTTGCACTATGTTGGAAGGAGCCCTTTCCAACAAGGCTAGCCAACATCCTATATTCGATTTGCACACCTTGACAGTCCTGTGGTTAATCAGCAGCGGATGTAACGTCGAGGAATGCTTGCTGGAGGGCAACGAGATGGCGGGTGTTAATTTCGGGGCGTTTTTGCCCACCGACCAGAAAGTTCTCAAATTATTATTGGAAGCAGGAGCAGCGGAACAGCAGGACGTTGCGGGGTGTGATTATGAAAGTCAGGTAAGTGCCTCATTTTCCCTGTATCTTTACAAATATTTTTAAAATATGCACTTCTACATTACCTGCAACTTTTATATGAAAAGTGTTTATCTAGCTTCAATAACTACTGAGTAAATGAACCGTGACAGATGTCTGACTCGCCCTGTACTTGTTTTCTGAATTACTACCTGCCGTTTTAAATTACAAATCATATTTAGAAATATTTCTAACAAATTTGAAAATTTCCTCAAAATATAAGATCTGATGGTGATTAAGAACTCTCATCGATATTTTAAATGTTTAATGTTATTTTAAATTGTCATCAGTAATTAATTGGGGACTGGTAAAAGAGAAACTATTTTTAAGAATAGAAGAACAAAGTTAAATTCATGGGAAGATCATCGAAACAGATAAGGCCATTAATTAAAGTGACATCATCTAATTTTAAACTTCTTAAATTGCGATTTATTGCGTCCTAACGACTCGAAAAATGCTTAAAAATAAGAACATTGAGATGTACCACTAAAAGTATCGACCGCTGCTATTTTTAGGACTTGGTTTAAGAGGTCTGCCTATTTTTAATTTGTATATGCGGAAACTTGAAAAGTCAAAGAGTTATATTTGCCCTGATGCAATATTTATTGGTTTAGTGGGTGGTTGACATTCGGATATGTGTTACTTTTGATGAGCTTCGTACTGCGCCTATAAAAAGCACTTGGAATGTCATTTTATGATTATGTTAATGTCTTAGTTATGGAAACCATTCCATTTTCACTACTAAGAATGATAAGTATCGTCATTAGTTATAAAAGAGTATTGTCAAACCATTCAATCTGATAAACCTTTAGCATTTAATTCTTAAAATTTTGTAACAGTCTGATTTTGCCACTATAAAAGATTTTAAATTTTATTTTATATGCTGCAACAAAAGATGCTATATTTTGTGGTAAGAATTATTTAGTATTATCCTCTCGGGTTAATTAATTTTAAATTCGTTTATTTGATTTGTTGTCAATAAGCTTAATGGACTTGCAGCATTTATTAATGTAAATTAATTTTATTCTAGATATAGGTTGATGATATATTTGTACTAGCTTTTATAACACTGTGGTGGCATTAAGTAGCTATTTTATTCATTCCTGTTCTTATGTTGTCCTCCAGCACTGTGACTATTTATGTTAGGTTTGATCAAACAACTAAAATAAGATCTTATGTTATTAGTTTAACTTTGCTTATTTTTATTACATTAATTATGTTTGCTTGAAGTTCTGTATTATTAGGAACTGAGTAAATAAAACCTACCTTTGAGCCTCGTTAGATCCGTCAAATTCATATACTACTTTCAGTTTGTTATATGTGTATATTTCACTTCTAATCTCAGGCTGATATGGCTTTAACTTTTTGGGTTCACTGATTTGTTTTACCTGTAAATTCGAGAATAAGTATTAGTTATTACATTTTTCTTTCTATTCAATAGTAAAAACTAGTACCTGTTGTTCATTTTCTTCTAAGACTTATTTATCTCTGCATAGATTACTCATTATTGTTTCTTCTCACAGTGCTTTAGGGATTTAGGGCCTATCCGTCACATATTTTCCCATGGTTTTCCCATATTTTTCATTAAGTTTCATTCAATCGTCAATGTTTGTTTTTCTTTCTTATACTTTAGTGGATTTAGAGGTTATATTGTAGTTCTATCTTCTTACTGACAGTTTGAAATTTCTACTTCATATATATCTTTTACGTGGCATGTTATAACTTTTGTAATATTCGGTTGGTAGCCCTAAAAGTAGTAATGGGCTATTTTCCCATAATTGTTGCTGCCGATTTGGATTTTTAATGGTTTATTATTTCGTTTAGGAATATTTCCTATTATTTCTTGAAAAATTTAATTTTAGCTCATTAATAATTGTGCCTACCGCCGTCGTTTTATAACAATAATAAATAAGTCGTTTTTTTATCTTAGAATTATTCCTCTTATCGACTTTCTCGGACCTACCATTTTTTTCCTTTTCTCCTTTGATTCCGGGGAGGTGGCAAAAGGCAAATTGACTGAAACCGATGTCTTGTGCTTTTAGAAATACCTACCGGGGATAGAGGAAGCGTTTTGCTGTAGTGCAGTCCTAAGTGACTCAATCGTTTTGTATTGTGTTTAATACTACCCTTCTAGGGGATCTGTGATTGTGTCCCTAATTAGCGCGTGACACTACCAAGTTATTGGGATATTCGTACTGCACTAGAGGCTTTCCGAGCTCATCTTGTAAAATCGAGGCAGTTGATCCTCCAGGCAACCCTCCAACTCGAATGAGGGTTTTACGACCGGGGTCAGAAGTCATTACAAGGTTTCACGACCAGGTTTCACTACCGGGTTCCACTACCTTTAGCTCACGTTCACCTTTTTGGGCAGAGGACTCTCACACTCGAGCAGGTGACTTTCACCTCGACTGCTGAGCTTGCAGCCGTTTCAGCAGCAGACCTTCAACTCAGAATTGGTCTCAGTACAATCTTCATATCGTACCATCACCGTTAATTACTTAAATTTTTTTGTGGTCATTGCTTTGCTTTTAAATTTTACTGTAAGACTGTTGCTGTTTTAAATTTAAAAAAAAACCTAGAAGCCAATAGATTGACCCTTAAATTAAGATTGTGTTTTGTTGTTTAATAAAACGTGCCAACAACACCAGCGGAGCTTTTCCAGTTTAGTTGGTAGAACTGGTGGCGCTCACGTACTACACTCCTGGAGCCGGGCATTGCAAACAGGACTTTCCGGTGTTAGGTTTGTTTTTAATTAAAATCATTACCTTTTTTAACTTCAATAAGAAAATCGTGTTGCAATTTTCGCTTTGACCGTACCTTACACTAACGCCGAAATGAGCCATATAATATTGTCACGACTAACAACCATCCGAACGTTTTTGTGCTACCCTATAGAACTAGCCGCCGCGCCGTGCCCCTCGCTTCTCTGTCTGTATGAATCATCGCCCGGCCGGCCGCGAAGTTTCGGGATCGCTGGAATTTACTCGATGGCCTCGTCGAGATCATATAGAGTGGCCTCGGAATACTTCCCGAATATTCCTGATAGATTTGAGATTATATATAAGCAGACCTAAGGAGTCGGATAGTCAGTTCAGTTCAGTTAATCATTGAGTGTTGAATAGATATTAGTGGTAAAGTTATAAGAGTAGTATAGAGTGTTAAATTGTGTACAGTGGTAGTGAATAAAGAGAGTATTAGTTGAAAATAGCAAAGTTGTAATTCTGTTAAGAACCCACGAGAAAAACGTAACATTTGGTGTCAGAAGTTGGATTGTGAAGGGACCGGACTTTGAAGCATTCTTCGAGGAGAGAAGAAGGTACAAGTACATTAACGAGGCCGTTTTAACCGGTGGATTCTGAGAACATTTTGTAACATTATATGGTCAATACAAGGCAACAAACTGCAAAAATGGACCAAATAAATAAAATGTTGGCCGATTTCATGGAAAATCTAAATGCTGAGAGGCAAGCGGATCGGGAAGAAAGGCAAGCAGAACAGGGCCGGCTTCAGAAAATTTTACAAGACCAAGAAGATAAAAGGCAAACAGAACAGGACGACCGGCTTCAGAAAATTTTACAAGACCAAGAAAATAAAAGGCAAGCAGAACAGGACCGGCTGCAGAAAATTTTTCAAGATCAAGAAGATAAAAGGCAAGCAGAACAGGACCGGCTTCAGAAAATTTTGCAAGACCAGGAAGAGAAAAGACAAGCAGAACAGGACCGGCTTCAGAAAATTTTACAAGACCAGGAAGAGAAAAGGCAAGCAGAGCAGGACCAGCTTCAGAAATGGATGCTGGATGTAATTGTAGGCGAGCAAGGAAAATTGCAGAAAATATTGGACGGACAAAATGAGAAATTTGAAAAAGAAGTAAACAATATTCAAAAAGAAGTTGGAAATGTACAAAAAGAAGTTGGAAATGTACAAAAAGAAGTAGGAGACGTACAGAAAGAAGTGAAGAATCTACAAGCAGAATTTACCAGACTAAAACATCAAGCACCCACCGAGAGGGCATTCACCTCAGGACAAAACATCAAACCTCCAACGTACGACGGTCAAACATCCTGGACAATGTACAAAAGACAATTTGAAGCCGCTGCTGTTGCCAACGGTTGGAATAATGAAGAAATGGCTACATCACTAGTGGTAGCGCTTCGTGGATCTGCCCTGGAACTACTGCAGACCATTCCCATCAGCCAACAAGGGAAATATGACATCCTTGTAGCTGTCCTGGAGAGACGATTTGGAGACCAACACCGAAGACAACTGTATCAGGCACAAGTAAAGTCTCGGCATCAGAAGCCTGGTGAAAACCTGCAAGAATTTGAGGCAGACATTAGACGTCTCATTCAATTGGCCTACCCGGGAGCGACAGAGGAATTTCAAGAGAAACTTGCTGCCCAATATTTCGTGGATGGTATCAGAGATCCAGAAACTCAGAAAATGCTTCGCCTAGCCAAATTTGATAACAGCAGTGAAGCTTTGGGTCGAGCCCTAGAAATCGAGGCGGCCTGTAACATCTCCAAGCCAAAAATCAGGGCCGTATCCATCCAGGAAGAAAAGCCGACAAACAGCTGTGAATTAAATGAGATGGGTGAAATTTTGAAGAAATTAACGGAAGTTCTTCAGGCCACGGCGAGATTCCGGGAGCCAATGGAAGATAGGCCACGTAACCGAAATACATCAAATCAGTGCTATAGATGTGGCAGGACTGGACATTTCAAAAGAGACTGCCGAGTACAACTACGGTCTAGATCTCCATCCAGAGACGCTAGGGCCCCCAAGTCAAATCAGGAAAACTTCAATTAGTCAACATTGCGGGGCGGGTGTTGGCTAAAGAAGATAAAGCCCCCAGGATCGTCTCCATAAAAAGCCTAGGAAAAGCCGCCGACAGTCTAACAATTACAGGAAAGATCAACGGAAGAGCCATAACAATTACTGTTGACACTGGTGCGGCGGTATCTTTGATAAGGTCCAACAGAGTGAATAGAGTAGAAGTTCTACCCATATCAAAGAATGTAGTTTTACGTACAGTTACCGGTGAGACAGCTGAAGTACTTGGGGAACTGGATATCGAACTTCAACTGGGACGAATTAAACTACACCACACAGTGTTAGTCGCCGACATCGAAGACGAATTTATTTTGGGGATGGATCTCATCGGTCAACATGGATTCTCTTTTGACAACAAGCTCAATCTTCTGAAGTTTGGCACCGAAGAGTTCATCCTTAACAAAGCAGACGATGGCACACCGACTAAAGTAGTGGCGGCATGTACTGTCAGAATAAGCGGAAATACCGACCAGATAATTTTTGGGAAATTGGAGAAGGATTTTGGAGGCTGCATCGGACTTATCCAACACCACGATTTGCCTTGCAAACACCTCGTAGGCAAAGCACTAGTCAAAACCGACGGCGAAATACCGATAAGGATAGCAAATATTTCATCCAATTCCATCAAAATCAATAAAGGAGATGTAATAGCCACTTGCGAGCCGGTGCAGTGGGTAACCAGTTGCGAAACGCAGTCAGAAGTAACACCCTCAACATCACCTAAGGAAGTCCTAGAACATTTCCATAAGTCGTGGCAACATCTGTCTTCCGAAGAACTGAAGAGAGCTACACAATTTATCAAAGAGCAGAGCACAGCCTTTGAAAGGAAAAATGGCAATACTGGAAGAACGAACATCATAAAACATAAAATCGACACTGGAAGTGCTCACCCCATACGACAGCATCCTCGGAGGCTACCAGTGACGAAGCAGCAAGAGGTTACCACATTAGTCAACAAGATGCTTGACGATGGAATTATTGAGGAATCATCGAGCCCATGGTCGTCTCCTGTTGTCTTAGTCACCAAAAAAGATGGGACTACCAGATTCTGCGTGGACTATAGAAAGCTCAATGACGTCACCAAGAAAGACAGCTATCCACTTCCCAGGATTGATGACACGTTGACGACACTAGCAGGTTCTCATTGGTTCTCAACACTCGATTTAAAAAGCGGCTACTGGCAAGTAGGCATCGACGAACAAGATAAGGAAAAGACTGCCTTTTCTACCGGAAGTGGTTTATATCAGTTTAAAGTTATGCCCTTCGGATTATGCAATGCCCCCGCTACTTTTGAGCGTCTTATGGAGGTTGTTCTACGAGGCCTCACTTGGAAGACATGCCTGGTCTATCTTGATGATATAATGGTAATGGGAAAAACTTTCGAAGAGCACCTACAAAACTTGCATGAAGTTTTTACTAGAATCAAGAATGCTCAGCTCTTACTGAATCCAAAGAAATGTTTTCTTTTCCAACAAAAAGTTGAATTTCTCGGGCATGTTGTGTCATCAGAGGGAATCCAAACCGACCAACGGAAGATTACAGCAATCAAGGACTGGCCTCGTCCTCGCGACAAACATGAACTGCGGAGCTTCCTTGGACTATGTACTTATTATAGAAGATTTGTTGAAGGATTTGCAAATATAGCTGCACCTCTACATAAGCTCACTGAAGAACGAGCTAATTATAACTGGGATCACAACTGCGATTCTGCGTTCAGGAAATTAAAAGCGGCTCTATGTTCTAGTCCAATATTGGGATATCCGGAACAAAAGGGTAAATTTGTATTGGACACAGATGCAAGTAACACCGGCATCGGAGCAGTTTTATCGCAAGTACAAGCAGGGGAAGAACGAGTTATCGAATACTACAGTCGAACACTTTCGAAACCTGAACGTAACTACTGGGTAACCCGAAAAGAGCTTTTGGCAATAGTACGGTCTGTTGAGCATTTCCATCAATATCTATATGGGCAAGAATTTCTGATAAGGACTGATCATGCAGCACTTAAATGGCTTTTGGATATGAAACAACCTGAAGGACAGGTAGCCAGGTGGCTTGAAAAGTTACAACAATATAATTTTAAGGTTAAGCACAGAGCAGGGAGATTGCATAATAATGCAGATGCTTTATCCAGAAGACCATGCGCGGATAATTGTAAGCATTGCCAAAGAGTAGATCAACGAGAAGGAATTACTCCGATTAGGCAAACGAAATTTGAGGTTGATCAGCAGTGGACCACAGAGCAACTTAAAAAGGATCAGCTTGAAGATAGTGAAATAGCACTATTGCTAACAGCTAAAGAAGAACATCAACCAAGACCAAGCTGGAGCGAGATATCAACTAAAGGACTTGCTTTTAAAACTCTGTGGGCTCAGTGGGACTCCCTGGTGGTGGAAAATGGACTTCTTAAACGAGCCTGGGAAAGCGCCGATGGAAAAGTAGTGAAGACACAGTTAGTGGTACCAAGGAGGAAGATATCGGAAGTTCTGGAAGAAGTTCATAATGGAAAGTCTGGTGCTCATCTCGGAGTGAACAAAACGATTGACAAGATTCGCGACAGATTTTACTGGGTCAACTACTGCCAGGATGTGAAATCGTGGTGTCGGCAGTGCTCAACCTGTGCCGCAAGCCAAGGACCCAAAACAAGATCTAGGGGCAAAATGAAACAGTATAATGTGGGCCTACCGTTTGAACGTATCGCCATTGACGTAGCTGGCCCTTTTCCAGAAACAAATAATGGTAACAAGTACATTTTAGTGGCAATTGACTACTTCAGTAAATGGCCTGAAGTCTTTGCGATCCCCAATCAAGAAGCTGTTACCATAGCAGAGGTCCTTGTGAATAATGTATTCAGCAGATTTGGTGTTCCGTTAGAGCTGCACTCAGATCAAGGACGCAACTTCGAATCCAAGGTTTTCCAGAAAGTCTGTGATTTACTCAACATCCATAAAACACGGACTACCGCCTTACATCCACAATCAGACGGCATGGTTGAGAGGTTTAACAAGACCATTGAAGAACATTTGTCAAAGGTCGTAGATGAACATCAGAAGGATTGGGACCAACACATACCACTATTTTTAATGGCCTATCGATCAGCAGTCCATGACACGACAGGACTAACACCAGCCATGGTTTTATTTGGAAGAGAACTCCGCTTACCCTGCGACCTATTATTCGGAACGCCAGACAACCAGGATATGGAAATTCAAGACTACGCGGACTCCCTTAAGGAAAAGTTACTATACATCCATGAATTAGCCAGAGAAAACACGGAGAAAGCCAGTGACCGAATGAAGACACGATATGATCTCAAAGCTAATTCTATGGGATTTCAGATGAACGATAAAGTCTGGTTATATAATCCACAAAGGAAGAAAGGAAGATCTCCCAAGATAACGCCAGTATGGGAAGGACCCTATACAGTCATCAAAAGAATTAATGACGTTGTGTATAGAATTCAGCGTAGTCCCAGAAGCAAACTGAAAGTTGTTCACCTCGACAGACTGAAAGCATACCACGGACATGCAGTATCTGATCGGGACGATCAGGTTTAAGAGGGAGGCAATGTCACGACTAACAACCATCCGAACGTTTTTGTGCTACCCTATAGAACTAGCCGCCGCGCCGTGCCCCTCGCTTCTCTGTCTGTATGAATCATCGCCCGGCCGGCCGCGAAGTTTCGGGATCGCTGGAATTTACTCGATGGCCTCGTCGAGATCATATAGAGTGGCCTCGGAATACTTCCCGAATATTCCTGATAGATTTGAGATTATATATAAGCAGACCTAAGGAGTCGGATAGTCAGTTCAGTTCAGTTAATCATTGAGTGTTGAATAGATATTAGTGGTAAAGTTATAAGAGTAGTATAGAGTGTTAAATTGTGTACAGTGGTAGTGAATAAAGAGAGTATTAGTTGAAAATAGCAAAGTTGTAATTCTGTTAAGAACCCACGGGAAAAACGTAACAATATCAATTTGCGGTTATTAGCAAAGAAATGGTCGTGAGTTGGTGAGAGTATACAGAGAATGATTACCAAATCATCAAACATTTACCACTGTTCGAGCAACGGTCGATTATGGGCGGAATCGTACGATTAGAATTAAAAAAGAATCCCTAGATATTTAGAAGTTTTTTTTATCCCTGTAACGCTAACAAATGCCTAGATCTAGGGAACATTCCCTAAAACTGACATCACTGGACTGAATATTAAACAGCAACACTGTTAAATAGTGCTAATTCGAGCTTTGCCATGAGCATTAAATTGCGCTTTAAAGAAATTTATTAGCGAGCGGCCAAAATGGTAGTTCTCCCCTTCACAAGCAAAACAAACTCAAAAATAAAGATAGTTTATATAATTCTATAATATTTTATAATACTTTTCTTTACTGATACATTTAGCTTTTTAATATTTATTTTTAACTATTCAATATTTTCCAAGCTTTGGTTCACAGTGTTAACCAAATTTTCATGGTCATCACTAGAGAAATGTAGCAACGTATCATCGGCAAAAAGATGCATTATACGTTATCCTGCTATATCAGCCATATCATTTATGTATATCAGGAACAGGAGAGGGCCAAGAACTTCATTGGAAACTATATTGTTGTTAGCTACGTATCATCGGCAAAAAGGTGTATTGTACGTTGTCCTGCTATATTAGCCATATCATTTATGTATGTCAGGAACAGGGGAGGATCGAGAACTCAGCCTTGAGGAACTCCGCGATCGTTATTTATTTCATTGGAAGCTATATTTACTTTCTGTTTCCTGTTCTTCATCCAGTCAAGTGCTCTTCGACGAATCCCAATTGCTCTAAGTTGCCCCAACAATAGTGTCCTATCAAGAGTCAAATGCTCGTTGAAGATCTAGAAATACAGCACGGGTTGTTAAATTGGCGTCTAATTTTTGTGTCCAATCATCTAGTACCCATTGCCGTTTGTACCTTGTTCGGTATGTTGGTTTGTTTAACATATGCGATAACCTGGGAATTAACAACTTTTCCAGTATCTTCTCAATGGTGCTTAACATATTTATAGGTCTTAGGTCCGTGGAATTAGAATTAGCTACTATAGGGACGGGGATTATTGTGGACATTATTGTTCATTTCGCACTTCACCCTTCTCCAGAGATAAATTGCTTAAATTCAGGAGAGGCTCAGAAACTGTCCCAAAACATTACTTTAAAAACACCAGTTTTATTCTGGATTTCCTTTATTCTTCAGAAAAAATATGATTTTATTTATGTCGAAATTACCATTATATGTTGCGGTAGATTGTGATCCTGATTTATCAATCTCATTAATTATATCTAAAATCCTGATACAAAGAAGCTATTCAAACTATTTGGAATTTCATTGTCACTGTTCACTATATTACCTTCATTGATCTCAATCTCATTCATTTTTATAGATCTATTTTTATTTGGTATAATTTCTTTTAATATTTCCCACAATTTGACAGAATTATTTTCATTAATTTTCATCTCTTAATACTTACGTTTTTCGTCCCTCATTATTCTTACCGCTTCATTTCTCGTCTGTTTCGTTTAGTTCTGTGTATACTCCACTCTTTGTATGCTTGATCCCTTTGATTTCTACATTCACGGCAGTATTATTCAATTCCTTATATCTGGAACGTATTAGGATAGAATCTAACAGGAGCTGCTTCGTCATACATTTTCATTATGTTTAAGAAAAAATGTTCATATTGACAATTGGCCAGTCCGTTCGCCTGATTTAATGCCTATGGATTATTTTTTATAAGAAACACTCAAAGACATGGTATATTCTAGCTAGAGCCATAAACGCCGAATAAGAATTGTTGGCACGATTGCATGAATACAAAATTCAGTAAACATTTTACGATTAAATGCATAGATGATGGAAAGGATGAAGTTCAACTTTTTGTGCATAGAATTAAGCTTTGTGTACAGGGTGGCTCAAATTCGAGTCTATGTATGGGGATCTCGAAAACGCTAAGAGATACAGTGTCGGCCAAATTAGGGCAAATTGCGCATTTAGGTGCGTAACGATAGAATATCATTTATTTCGCGTTGCTCTCGGCTATTCTCGACAATCTCTGAAGCTTACGTGTTAGTTTACTATTTCAGAATGTTCAATATAATAATTCACTTCACGCATGACCCTCCGCTTGTTTCGCTCGCTACGGGGGCTCAACCAACAAAAACTAATCCAATAATGAAATGATGAAATAATGAAAACACTAGTTGCTACATACGGGAATCGAACCCGAGCCGCCGTATCACGGGCCCAGCATCTAACCACTGAACCATCAGACCACTTGAAAGGAATTTGTTGGACCGTAAAAACGTGGGTAAAATCCACGCCTTCCGGAGATCGTCGAGTACAGCCGAGAGTAACGAGAAATAACGATATTCTCGTATCGACATGCCGTTTAAAATTCCGAGTATTTCCGGAGATATCCGGAAAAAAACTGAAATTTTGAAAAATCGTTATATTTTTTTCCTCGGTTTATTTAAAAATGGATTTCAAATTTAATTGCACTTTTGCATCCTCACTTTTTCCGCTCTATCCAATCGTGGTATTCAGTTTGGAATCCAACGTTTCGTCTTCAAGGGGTCATCATCAACTTTCTTTTTTTAAATTCGAACTTTAATTTTTTATCGTTTTTCAGATGATGTTGACGTTATTATATATTAGAGTATTTTTTTTAATTATTTTTTTTATTATTTATTCTGCTTTGGCCTGATTTTGAATAGTTATCCGTTTTTAAATAAGCCCAGGAAAACAATAAAACAATTTTTAAAAATTTCGGTTTTTTCGGATATCTCCGGAAATGCTTGGAATTTTAAAACTTTTTAAACGGCATATTATGAGGCACTCAAATGCGCAATTTTGCTCTGATTTGACCGAGACTGTATCTCTTACGGTTTTCGAGATCCCCATACATAGACTCGAATTCGAGTACATGAAAATGGAGGTCATTTTGAAATTTGCTGTTTTGTTTGTTATTGACTTGCATGTGTTATTCTTATTGTTTGCTGTTCATTCTTACCATTGTTAGCTCATTGTTATGTGTTTGTTTGGGTTTTTGGCTTCTTTGACCTTAAGCATGCTCCAAATTTCTTGGATCAGTCCTAAACCTGGATAAAGTATGAAGGGGATGAGTTTCAGTACGTAATAAATTATTCAAATTTGATTATCTCAGAAAAAGGCTGGACTAAAGCAACGCCTTCTAAAGCCCTGATATCTATAAATCTAAGATGGTGTCGCGCGTATATAAATTACTTTTCTTACTTTTTGACTTAAAAAAATACATGCCTAAATTATTTTTAATAGTTAATTACATGTCAGTTTTTTCCACACATTCTTCTACATATACTTAGAGCCATTGTGGCTTTTAGCGCCACTTTTTGGATATGCGTGTTTCATGCAAATTTTTGGTCAAAGATGACTCCCAGGTATTTGGCCTCTTTGGAGAAGGGTATAGCTTCTCTAGCTAGCCTCATTTGCTTTAGCCTTGTTAAATCTCTCCTTTTGGTGAATGCTACCGCTGTTGTTTTATGTGGATTAACTGACATTTGTTCTTTGCACCAGGAATCTACGATGTTAAGGGCTCTTTCCGATATGGTGCCCGTGAACTTTGCTCGCACCACAATCGTCAAGTCATCTGCGTAGCCCAGGCAGTGAAAGCCTTCCGCCCGAAGTTTTTGGATTAGACCCCTTCCGCTAGAATGGCCCACAGTTGTGGGGATAATACTCCTCCTTGCGGACATCCTCTGCCGACTGCTGTTTTAAGTATTGCCTCGCCATAGGTGGATACGATAGTCCTATTTTTAAGGCTGGCGTCGATCCATTGACGGATGGTTCCTGGGACTTGTCTTCCTTCAAGGGCTCTTCCGATCGAATCTGGTGACGCGTAATTGAAGGCGCCTTCTATATAGAGAAAAGTGGCTAGTGCTACTTCTTTATCCTCTATGGATTTCGATAGCAGCTTACTTAAATCGTCTAGGGCTAAGTCAGTAGATTTTCCTGCTTGGTATGCATATTGACAGTTGCTTAGCGGGTTGGCCTTTAGAGCACTATCTCTTACGTACCTATCGATTAACCTTTCAAGGGTTTTCAGCATAAACGTCGATAGGTTGATGGGTCTGTATGACTTTGATGTCTGGTCCTGTATCCTGCCTACCTTCGGCAGGTATATAACCTTCACCTGTTGCCATTTTGTAGGTATGAATCCCCAAGCTATACAGCCTCTGAAGATCTTCCAGAGAGATGGGACCAAACTATCCTGTCCTCTCTGTAGAAGTACTGGGTATATCTCAGCTAACCTCGGCGATTTGTACGGTTGAAATTGTCTTACTGCCCATCTAACCTTAGACGGCGTTATGATGTCCGCAGGTAGCCTCCAATCTTGACCTTCGTTGGCCTTCTTTTAGGATGCTCTTCGAACACTGTGATTTCCGTCATCTGAATTAACGCTGGAAAGGTACTGCACCTAAGTACTAAACATAATTATCAAACAAATTTACCTAATTGAAAACAAGCAAAAAATAAATATAATCTTTTATCAAGCGTGGGTTCTTTAGCTCTACAGTTATAACTTATCCTGTAGATTCCATAACATGGGTTGTAGCCCTTTCAATTTTATTGGGCCTGAAGTGGATTTTACACGCCTAAAATATATATTTACTTTAATTGCCTGCGTTAGACCAAGACCTTGGTCCAGATATTGAATGCAATGCAACCACCCTAGGGGTAAAGCAAGCTGGTATTTCAAAGCCCTTTTTTAGGTAAAAAATAGAGAAATCACACAATTAACTAATATCATATGTTGTGCACGTAATGTCAGACACAGCCTCAAGAAATACAGTGTGTATGACTACTTACTGCCTATAAAAATAGAAAAACAGAACTTTCCCGAGTATTCTTGGTTTTAACAAATGATATTTCCCTCTTAATTGAATTTACTCACTGTTGCCTTTTAATTCACCTTCTTTTGGAAATGAAAAAATTGCCACTGTGGGTCCGTTTTTATAATTCCCTCTACATTTGGGAACACAACAGGTTAACACCATGTTTTCCATCCACTCACCGATTGAACTTAAACCGAAGCTTAAACATACTTTAATTATTACAACACGTACCTAAAACTACCCTACAACCCTTAATCAATGCTACAGTATTAAACTCAAAGCTCTAATGTTGGCCGGCTGTAGCCTAAAAAGTATCTGTGGTTACCTAAAACGTATTATATGTAAAGTCAAAAGGTAGTCAAAGTAAATAGGTAAGTAGGCATTATTATTGTAAAGCCACAAGATAAAAACCTTAAGGGCTTGTTTGTTTACTTCAGGCAGACAGTATGTGAAATTATAATTGATATTTGTACGAGAGCAATCAGTCCCTAACTATAAACTGCAAGTATTTAATTGTATAATGTAGAATAATTAGAAAGTGTAGTAAGGTTAAGAGTTTATTTTCACGAGCACAGGACAAAGTCCTTGCCATTAACACAATATATAACAATAAGTTGTTCACTGCAAATGCACAAATTTCACAATTTTAAACATATTTTCTATTAAAAACTCGAAACATCATTCACAGCATTTTGTTTCGGTCCCAACGAGTGTGGCCATATTCCATATTAGCTACTGCTTTTCTTATTTTCACGGCCTTATAATTCAGAGGGCGTTGACTAGAGGGGCTGGTAAGAAATAAGAATTTTTAACCAAAAATTTAATATAACGAGGCACAAAAAGTAATGTAGGGGAAGTGTAAAGGGTTTTCTCGTATATTTTGGCACTGCGCCTTTCTTTTTGGAGCTAGACAAAGCTTTAAATACAGAAGTTAAAGGATTCTTCCTAAACCGCAAGAATCAGTTAGGAGAACAAATAAGCATCATAAAACTGTTAAAAAAGACCAACTTTGTTTTTTTTTATGGAAATTGGGAAGTCTTGTATATTATTCACTAAAATGAAAGACATTTATGTTCTGATTTCAAAAATATATCTAATATGCTTGTATTTATTGCAGCCATTCTTGAAAAGACTTTTTGCAAATATAACCTTTATAAAAAATTAAAAAACATCGACGGGAATCCAATCCGGGCCGGCGTATCACAGGCCCAGCATCTAACCACTGAACCACCAGAGCACTTAAAAGCAATTCATTGTACCGTGGGATAAACTGAGGGTAAACTGAGGGATAAATGGTTGCTCTGCTGGGGCTAGACACAAATCTCCGGCGGGCCAAACCGATTGACTCCGTTCCTCTTGTCATCTCTACCTAACATATTTCAAGACACCTATGGCGCGCTAAACAGAAAAGTCCGGTTCATATTTTTTGATTCACCCTCGTATTTCCAAAATGGTCACAGCAAACGCAGGAATATTATATATTTTTGAAATTAGAACAAAATGTGTTTCATTTTAGTGAATAATATAGGTACCTACAATTCCATTAAAAAAATACGAATTTGATATTTTTTGACAGTTTTACGATATTTATTTGTTTTGTCTGATAATGGATCATGACGATTTAACTCCAAAAATAAAGGCTGTTTGTAGGTGGGTGCTAAAATATACGGGAAAACCCTGTACATCGAAACTGTGATCAAATTTCGATTGTCCATCTTAAAAACTCCTGAGTACCAAATTTTGTGCAAATCGTGTGTTTATTGAGACAAATATCTACAAAAGAAGTCTAAGAAATAATGACATTGACGTCTTGTCTTTCGGAAACTTTTGGAGTAAAGTAAATTGGGCTAGGTCTTCATATCTTAATCTCAGGAATTTGCGCTGTATGAGCTGGAAACATAAAAATGTTATATTGGAGGCTCCAACCCACCTCCCTACGTGGTATTCCTTTAGTTACGTTTTTATTAATATTTGTATTTGGTTGGTATATACCTCCTATTTTTTTAACGAATACGTTTTTAAACGGCACTCAATACAGACCTGATTAGTCACAACACCTAGAAGGAAAAAACGAAATAAAGTTAATAGAAAGTACCGAAAACAAATTATACATTGTCATTAGTCATCTTGCATATCACACCTTCATTAGTTCTTAAAATAATTTGCTTTTTAGTCAGTGTTCTCGAGAGCGGTAACGGTAGTATATTTACATCGCGTGTTGTAAGCTTACTTATACTATATTATGACCAAGGTGTTTATAATACCATAAATATGCCGCACTTCGCTAGTTTAAACGGTTTTTACAAAAACATATTTGTTTATGGATCGAACGGATCTAATGGCTTGTTTTTAGGAGGCTCAGTGTAAATTGTTATCTTGAAGGTGCGGGGAAAAATCATTGTGTTATGTGGTGTTGCGAATTTTCAGTTGTCCGAGGATTAAGTCGATTACGGTGCTCATAGTTTCCGGTGAAATAGTGCAAGGCCAGATTTTTCTGATTTATTATGTGCTCTTAGTGATGATCAATTACCGGTAATCTTGTTTTCGGTAAGGACTTTTCGCATCTCACGGTATGGTTCATTAATTTTGGGTAGTCTGTATTACCGAGTTACAGGTTAATGTTTTAATAGTACCGGAATAAAATTCGGGTTATAGTTAATTAATAATTAAAATCATGAAAAAGACTGTATTTAATCCGAAGATCCCTTTGACTCTTTTGATATTTCCGTATTTTGCAATATGTCTTCCTAGCATCACAATCTCAGTATTTAACATCGTTATCTCTGCTGTTTTTATAATATACCACTTGCTATAAAACGTGATCGAGTTCCGCACCCGTGTCCCGTGAAGTTGATGGAATTGAGAGGGAAATATTTTAAGATTGTCGTGTATTAGGGTTTAGGCGAATTGCATCCCTAAATTTTGTATGCAATAAACCCACTGCTTCCAAAATGCACAAAGAAACTTATTTTCTCCTTGAAAAAAAAACGGTCTACACTCTGAAACGATTGGTTCAAGCATGCATCCCAGGGGGATGATTCTTGAGTCATTGGAGCAGCTCCCACGTTGTAAGAGAGGGTATAATAGAGATGTATTGTATGCTTCAAATAAGCGGGAGCGCTGTTCTTGGTGAGCTCAGCGCTTTGATGGCTGCTCGAATGACAAGATGACAATCTCTTTCTTCCTATAGTTTTTGTCAAGGTTGAACTGCGCACGTCTTCATATGGCATTATTTTCCGCCTGGAAATATGTTTTAGCCCAAATACTCCGTCTCCGGTCCCCTGTTTAGTTCTTGACCCATCTGTAGACCATTTTATTGTCCTTTGCTGCAAGTGGTGTTCTTTTTCTATTTTTCTCTACTTCTTATCAAGACCCTGAGGTATTTTTTAAAATTGTATCTTTTGACTATATCTTCCCTGGGGAGCCCAAGAAGTGGGATGTGCTTTGCCAGGGATGTCAATTCACTCTTTCTAAGCCCTCGCCTGCTTGTCTAGCTTCTCCCTCTACCACAATGTGCAGAGTCCACAATTGCCTCAATTGCTGCTATTGGAAAGTTTTAATTATATATTTATCTTCGAATCCCGAAATTAAATGTTCTGATCCTAAGTCGAGTAAAAATTAAAGTGCATTCCTTCCATTACGGAGTCGGAGACTGGTAATCCCGGTTAATTCTGGGCTGCTGGCTGGAACAAAGCGTAAATTATAATCAGTTATATTTTATTCAGTAGAAATAACATAAAATACCTAAAATACATTATTACAAGCATCCACGCTAAAAATGTTGCAATATAAACGCCCACCCGGTCTAGTTTCGTTACATCATTGCAGAACGTAACAATGACTTAACCAGACGACAGATATATCTATCGGACCGCTTTCTAACAAATGCATTTGCGAATTGGAGCTCTTTTACAGATGTCAAATTGATTTTTATCAATAATCGTTATAACGATCTCGTATACTCTATTTCGAAATGGTGCGGAGTAATAAAACCTACTTATAAATACAAAACGCTAACAGAGTGGTCAAATAAATTTTTGTGATTTCTAAATATTTAGCCACAGCTGTTATAGCCTGCTGTATTATATTTTAACCATTCCACCCTGTTTTGTATGGCAATCCCGCTGCAAACAATAGGCTTTATTAGCAAAGGGGCCATTTTCTACCTGCAGTAGCGTACGTTTGGGTATTTAATTTAAAATACCTGTTTTATCTAAGTACTTTTATTTATTCACTTATTTATGTATATTCAAAAACAGTTAGTATTACTGTAACATTTTATCACATATAATATTTATATAATAAGGTATAATAATTGCGATTTTGTGTAAACAGTTATGTAGAGAACTATGGTATACCATTTTCGTCGTCAGAAAAATCCGTCGAATCTTCGTCATGTTCCAAGGATATAATTAAAGGCTCTACAATTAGGTCAATTAAATGGTCTAGTTTCCACATTTTTTCTTCTTCTTTTATAACATGCTCAATACACTTACGCCATTTTTCAGAATCGACATTTTTTAAAGATTCCTCAAAGATAATTTTAACATCTTTCATTTTAAACGTCGTGTTTCTCCTTGCTACATAACTTTTTACTTGGGCCCAAACAAGTTCAATGGGATTTAATTCGCAATGATACGGAGGCAGACGAAGAATAGTAATATTTCGTTTCTGTGCAATTTTGTCAACTACATACTCGGTGAAACGAGCTTTATTTGAGGACACTATGGACAACAGTTCCTTTTTCACCATACTTTCATCAAATGGTATGTTATTCTGTCTAAACCACTGAATAATATCCGCTTTTCTCCATGAATTAGTTGGTATTCTGTCAACTTTTCTGGAATGATAACTCGCATTGTCCATCACTATCACAGAATTAGGTGGAATGAGATCTAACATTTGTTCAAAATATTCTTCGAACACATCGCCATTCATGTCTTCATGGTAATCGCCAGAATGATTTGACTCAAACATTGAGAAACCGCCCTCAACAAAACCATCAACACTTCCAAGGTGTGTAATAATCAGTCGCTTTCCTTTCCCAGATGGTGGTTTTAGTCCGGTGGACCAGCCTTCTAAGAATGCTTGACGAAAACTTGAAATATTTTTCTCTTGCCAAATATTCCCAACCGTATATCCTTCATTAAGCCATGTTTCGTCCAGATAATAAATCTTTCTATTCTCACTTCGAAACTGCTTTATCTGTCTTAAGTAATGTCTCCTCCAGCAAATAATTTCACATTATTTACAGCTCCACTTTTTCGTTCACACCTTAATTTATATATCGACGTTTTTGAAACACCCGTCATTTGCGAACACATTTCCACCACAGTATCAACGCTATACAGAGGATTTTGATGTTTGAGGGCGTCATATACATTAAGAATAATATTCTTTTCGTTAACAGAAAATGGACATTTGCTCGCTCGTTTCACTGGAGAGAAAACTGAATTAGCCATTTTAATTGAAACTATGAAATGAAACAAACACACTGTGTCTTCTTCGGAAGAACAAATATAACTGAAAAATTACAATTACTTAAACTTTAGGGTATGCATAAAAAAAATCGTCAAATTTGAATGTTTACAATAGTAATAAAAAAACCTAAGTGTGATAAATATAATGCTGGGAAAGTCCGAGTATTAGGACAGGTAAACGTTTAAAATATGTACGTATATGTACGTAATTATGTACGCCTATGTATCAGCCATCAGAAAATTATTTATTACTTCGTATCATTTCGAAATAGACTATAGCAATATTCTAGTTATATTATATTAAAAACATCCGTAAAAATATGAATAATATAGTCTAAAGTGTTGTGCCAATACTCAGTTCTGATAATACAAAAACAAAAACTATAAACTTGCCTTAAAGTAAAAATAGTATTAAGACAAATGACGGCAAAAGAAAACAGTATGAAATTCAGACCTCTTCATAGAAATGCTCTTTACTTAATGGAAACTTATCTTTGCAAAGGAAGAAGATATAGGTTGAAAGACTGACGTGATATAAATTAACCAGCGATTAAAATGTATGAAAAAAAATGCTTATTTGCTGAACTGATTGATAGGAACTCGTGGACAGTTCTCCAGGCAACTCTCAGAAGGAAACGTACACGATCGAACACAATGAACTAGAAAAAGAACTCTTCCAGGTCTCACAACACGAGGGACTTCTAAGCCCAAAGAGGGAATAAGGCTTTTGCTAAAGCCCCAAGACAAAGAAAATATAAAATATCAATATTTATACCTGTGATGGGTTTTTTAATAACAAGGTACAGACTAAGACTCAAAAGGGGTCTGATACAAGATCCTCACAAGGGTATTTCACAAAACTGCTCTACCACGGCACTAGCATTGTCAATCGCACTGGCTGGCTTTTGAAAAGTGGATGAACCTTGTTCAATTTCCATCTCTGGAGGTAGAATAAGGCTACGAGCATGCTCTACCAGAAGCTGTCTTCCAAATTTTAAACTAACCTACCTCCTACGGGCATCATGCCACAGTTCACTCATAAAATTCGGTCTAAGTTTTCCATACAACCTGTTCCCCCAAGCTATGACGACATCCGAGATCCAAACAACTCACGTTTTGTCATGTTTTGTTGATTTTTCCGATTCCACTGCATTACACTATGAAAACAGTAGACAGACATGCTCTATCTTGTAATATTTAATTAATATTAATCATGAACAATCAGTCCTAAAAAAATAAATATTCATAAATCATCGATCGATAGCATCATGGTTTGGAGCACACACCCCTCGTGGATAGGACTAATAGAACACGACTTACTACGACGCGACGAGCTCAAGACAAAGTGTCAAATCAACGCGTCAATTGACCCAGTTTCTGAAATATACACTAAAGAACATTTTATAATGGTAGATGTCCGCAAATATCTTGCATCATGCAGGAGCAGTAATTATAAGATAAGGTAAGGTCAATTGTTCTAAAATGAGCTGTAGCGAGTTATTTGCATGGTTGTTTAATCCCTTTTTACAATTTAAAAGTCCTAATCAACCTAACTAACCAA